>SRLM01000660.1:332975-366011 GCA_015708895.1 Populus ilicifolia | reverse complement strand
TCTTTATTATTGTTGTTACTACTACTACTACTACCACTACTAGCACTTGGGAGAAGACATCAATCTCTTTGTCGTGTCATACTTTAACTAAAAAAAAAGAGAAATGTAAGTAGAAGAAAAAAGAAATGACCACCGCCAATAAACTACTAGTTCACCACCAATACGTTTCATTTTATAAGAAAGAGCAAGTGGCGATACTTTTAATGAAATGACAAAATGTCACTTTTAGAAAACCATGATGTCACATAGGTCATAAAAAAACATGGACACCACTAATAGCATTTTTTTTAATTTAATATTAAATTACTAAAAAGTCTACCATAACCCTAGAAATAACAAAGAAATTCATGTAAAAGTATTTAAACACCCCTGAAATGCATAAAAGCTATTTTGTTTTTATCTAATGGTAAGGAAGTAATTTACTTATTTTAAAGTGTGTGCAAAGTTTAAAAAAACCCTTAATTAGTAGGTTTAAATTTTGTTTACTTTGAAGATAAAAAAATATTTTTATTATATAAAATTATCTAAAAGAATAATAATATCCATGTTCAATCTTTTAATGAACAATGGGTTAGCATGAAAGACCAATATACCTTTATATCCCAACCTTTCAACTTTTTATTAAGGGGCACAAAGGTAAATTTAATATAGAAATCCATAATAAATTTTGTCTATTACTAGAGTGAATTCAACACGTGTTTTAAAGTTTTGTTAATTTATGGAGTCAATGATAGTTGAATAAATAAATTTTAAAATGAGAAATGATTGATTATTAAGAGGAAAGAAATTAAATAGTTATTAATAATTAATAATTATGTTTGGTAGATTAATCAAAATGAGAACATATGATAGCTAAAGAGACTTAACCAACTCATGACTTAATCTAAGGCTTGGTTCATGAGTAAGATAAAACAACATAAAGGTTATAAGTTGATTTGCTCAACTTGCAGATCAATAGGTTGATTCAAGTCTATCAATTGTTATTTTTAAAATAAAATGTACATGATAGTGTCATTTTGAATATTAAAAAAATGATATTATTTTAATTTTTTTTTTAAAAAATAATCAAATCTCATCAAAATTTTCACAGGATTACTTAGTTTTCAAGCTTATTTATAGAGTCATTAGGATTTTTCTAAAACAATTATATAAATTATCTAAAATAAAAATCAGGCTAGTCAAAGGCTGAGTTCAATAAATAAGCCTATCAAGCTTTAATTTGGTTTCAAAGCACTAAAATATATTCTCAATTCATATATGATGCTTTTGCAAAAATATATTTTAACTAAATTTAATATTTTTATATATGTTTTCAGCATTAATATATCAAGATTATCTAAAAAAGATATCAATTAAAAACACTTTTAAATATAATATAATTAATTTACCCAACATTTCTTTAATCATGTTTTAAGTTTAAAGTTATGATTGTGTCTTTACTTAACAAGTATAAGTCCATTTCATGAAACAATTATTCATTCTTCTTTATGAAAACATGCGATAAGATACCAGAGATACATGATAATTATAAGATTATTGATAAAAACTAAAACACCAATGAAACACTATTGTAACACCTAAGTGAAAACAATATTTACTAACATAATGTTTTTGTAGTTTTGCGAATTCCAAAAAAAAAAAATTAACACTAATTATTAGAGATATTAAAATCTCTTTATACATCTATTAGTTATTATTAAATTAATTACAACTAAGTACTTCTTAAAAAAAGCATAAAAACAATCAAAATACTTTTAAAAGCAAACAAAAAAAACATGAAAGGGAATTTTTTTTTACAATTTTTTTTATTATTATCAAGTTAGATGAGAAACAATTTAATTTTTAATTAAATATAAAAATTAATAAAAAATAAAATAATACTAAAACAATCAAAACATTTTTAAAAGCAAAACAAAATTAAAATTGATATCAAAGAGGCTTTTTCATCTTTTCACAATGTTTTTATTATTATTATTATTATCAAATCATTTTAGAGGCAATTTGATATTTGATTGTATATAAAAAAATGGTACATAGGCACTAGAGTATGATTGATGGCTATTTTATACTAATTAAATATAAAAGTGTATTTTTATCAAAGTTTTATATCATCATTTTGTACTTAACATATGAATAACTCCTTAATTAAAACATATTTTATACTAATATATCTAATAATATAAGATACCTTTAATTTATGAAAAATATTTATTTTAAATACAGGCCTATCATATAAATAAAAAGATTGATTGATGAATTTAAGAACTGAAATTAAAAGGACAGAGATTGCCAAACTTAGAAAAGAGATGTCGGTGTAGTCTATATCAGAACACTGTTCAGTAATTGGATCATTTCTAGAGTTTTAGATCTCAGATTTATGTCTACTTTATATGGATGGAAAGGTAAGACATAGGCCTACAACTTTCATATGGAACCCAAGACCTAAAAAGGTCATTTTTAAGTTCAAATTAGAGCAACAACAAAGAAGTCCGAATCTGTCTTTCAGCTCGAGTACTATTTAGTATTTTGGTCATATCTAGAGTTCTAGAAGTCAAAATAATCTATATTTTTTACACAAAAAAGTTGAGATAATTTCCTACAACTTTTATGTTTTCAAGTGGTTCCAATTTTGATGTTATCAATGAAGTGTTGTACAAACAAGAGACGATAAGGATTGTCACCAAGTCAAACGTTGGTCACCAACTCATTAATTAATCATCAAATCAATAGTTCCTAATTTTAGCATATAAAAGGAGGCATTTGCCATGCATTTAGGCATCTTATTTTCCGGATCAAGAATAAGTATGGTATAAACTTAATATGGACTTTAATGTTTAATACTAATATGTTTTATATTTGTTATCTTGTTCACTCTTTAATACTTTGCTTGTTAAATGACTAATCTTGATTTATGTTGTATAATACTTGGCATAACAAATGCTTGATATTTTATAGCCTATACTGTATGGTATAACCGACACCTGAGCTATGAAAGGAACTTGATTTGTTGTTAACATAAGTTATAATCATGAATGCTTGATGAAATTTACAAGTATTAACATTAATTGAATAAGATGACTAATGTAATGATGTTAACAATCTATAATCCAATTGGAACCTCCTTTATGTGTGGTTTCCAATTGAACAATAAGAGTTTATATTATACTTGTTTAACATACCATTAGTGGAACCTTTAACCTTGATATTTGTTATTATCATTGTTTAATCCTTACATCGATATTTCATCTCAAGGTTCTCATCTTCTTTTTCTTCCTCTCCATCTCCTTCTTTATTAGTACTACTACTACTACTACTATTTCTATTAATATTGTTATTGTTGTGATTACTATTATTGTTATTTATAATTTTCATTTATAATTTATACAATTAACCTTTTTATGGTTCGACCCCGGTCTTGCCGGGTTATTTATTACTTCTATACTCCTGCACTTGGGAGAATACATCAATCTTTTAGTCGTGTCAAGTTTTTAGCGCCATTACCGGAGAGGTAAGTTCTTGTACGTGTCAAGTTTTTAGCGCCATTACCGGAGAGGTAAGTTCTTGTATAAATTATAGTATTTATTTTATTTTCTCTTTTTACTTTCTTGTATATAACTTTGTTTCTTGTCTCTTATTTCTTCTTCTTTTGTTTTCTTTTTCCTTTTCTTATATTCCTACGCGTGTATGAGAGTGTGGTCACATACATCAAATGGTAGACTTTATAGGGTATCCTCATCATTTTCAGAAAAGATGGTCGAAAAAGATAATTAATCACTTCATAATGAGAATAATGAGAATAACTGTGCTAGAACACTTAGGGACCACATGAATTCCACAAGAACAAGTGCACCATCATGCATAGGTTTTCCTCTCGGTGCATCTCATTTTAATTTTAAGCCAGATATTATTCAACTTTTACCTTCTTTTCATGGCTCAGAATTGGAAAATCCATACTTGCATTTAAGGAAATTTGAGGAGATCTGCAACACATATGATAATTTAAATTGTAGCATGAAGACCATCATATTAAAGTTTTTTCCCTTTTCATTAAAAGATAATTTAAAATATGACTATAAAATTTAAGATCAGGATCCATTCGTGCTTGAGATGAAATGCAACAACAGTTTTTAAAGAAGTTTTTCCCATCTCATAGAACAAACTCTTTTAAAAGACAAAATTACCACTTTCACTAAAAAACCAGGAGAAATATTTTACCAATATTGGGATAAGTATCGAGACTTGCTTAGTACTTGCCTTCACCATAGTTTTGAAACATAAAGATTGGTTTCACATTTCTATGAAGGGTTAACACCTAGAGATAGGCAAATGGTTGAATTAAAGTGCAATGGAACTTTTGAAGATAAAATTCCTAATGAAGTAATGGAGTACTTAGACTTGTTAGCTGAAAATCCTCAAAATTAGGACACCGCGGGTACTTATGAGACACCGAGTAAAACTCAACCTCATACATCTAATGGAGGTATGTACAACCTTAGGGAAGATCATGACCTCTAAGCCAAGTTTGCATCTTTAACTAGAAAAGTCAAGGCACTAGAATTGAAAAAGAGAAGTCAATTAAAATCTGTTGAAAATATTGTGTGTCAAATATGTGAAACAAATAAACACTCAACCAATAATTGTCCAACCTTGCCTTCTTTTAAAGAATGTCTCCATGAACAAACGCATGTTTTAAATAGTTTTTAAAGAGCCAACCATAACCCATACTCACAAACATACAACCTTGGTTAGAGAAATCACCCAAATTTCAATTGAAAGAGTGAGAACAACAATGCACAAACTTCATAACCACCGTTTCAAGCACACCATAATTTTCAAAATTCTCATGGATATGCATCTCCTTATGCTCCACCTCTTAAAAGAAATCTTGAGGAAATATTGCATGTATGCATTTACTGAAAAGCAAGAGACAATCAATACTCAACTTCCTCAAAACATGACAAATTTTAAAAATACTCTTGTAAAATTAATATCTTCTCTTAGTTTTCAAGAGAAAGGTAGGTTTCCATCTAAACCACAATAAAATTCCAAGGGGCAATATAATGCAAATACAAGTAGTTCTGAAAGCCAACACATGGATCAAGTCAAATCAATCACTACTCTTTACAATGTAAGGTTATTGAAAAACCCTCTCTTGAATCTTATAAGAAAGATGATGAGTCACTCTCTAAGGGTAAAAAAGGGGTTAAATCTAAAAATTACAAAGATAAGACTGATTCTCCGCCAGCTCTTCCATTTCCTCAAGCCATGACCAAACAAAAAAAAATCAATCACAACTCTGAAATTTTTAAAACTTTCAAACAAGTAAGAATTAATATACCTTTGTTGAATGCTATTAAACAGGTTCCTTCCTAGGCTAAATTTCTGAAAGATCTATGCACTGTGAAGAGGAAACTAAATGTGAAAAAGAAAGTTTTTCTAGCCATACAAGTAAGTGCTATTCTTCAGAACAATAATGCTTTGAATATATAAAGACCCTGGTTATCCTACAATTTCTTGCTTTATTGGAGAGTATAAAATTAAAAGAGCTTTAATTGATCTTGGTGCTAGTGTGAATTTACTTCTATATTCAGTTTTTCAGAGTCTCAATCTAGGAATGTACTGATAAAACTATCATTTGGAAACATGACATTGGAGATAAATATTTTCAATATTTACAAGTAACTTGAAGATGATAATGATTTACAAGAAGTAGATCATATTGACGAATTAGTTTATGATCAACTTAAATCTACTTTAATTAAAAACGAGTTGGATGAATCTGAAGATTTGCAAATGATTTATTTTGAGGAAGAATTCATGGATGAAAAATGCACTGAAAATGTTGATGCGGATCTTTTGTCAAAAGTTATAACAAATTCGACATCTAACATCACATCAATCAATGATTACTTTCCTAACGAATCCTAACTTTCTCTTAATCCAATGCCTTGGTATGATAAAATTATTAATTTTCTTACTTTAGGAGATTTGCCAATTGATTGGAGTACTCAATACAAAAAAAAAGTTTTTGAATAAAGTGAAGAATTTTTATTGTGATGACCCTAACTTTTTCATATATTATCCTGATCAAATATTTTAAAGATTCATTCCCGATAATAAGGTAAGAAGTGTCATTAAACTTTGTCATCCTGAAGCATGTGGAAGTTATTTTTTATCAAAAAAGATAGTTGCAAAAATCTTTCAAAATGGATTTTATTGGCTCACTATGTTTAAAGACACGCATACATTCTGCAAAACTTGTGAAAATTGTCAAAAAGTTGATATTGATGAAAAAATTTTATTTTATAATTCTCAACTCTATTCATTTTCTAGAGAGTTAAGATCAAGATGGAGCAATTCTTATAGGACCTGTGATATTTAAAATTCAATAAATGACAATATTTTTAAGGAAAATGGACATCGTTTAAAAGCTTACTTTGATAATTTTCCTAGTGAAAATGAATCAACTGGTTTAAATGATCTTGTAGATAAAGGTTGATTATTTTGTTGTTGTCACATTTGTTTTTGTGTTTTTTTTTAGTGATTTTTGCTAGTTTCTCTCACCCCGGTCAAATGACGGATAATGGTACTCCGTGACTTAAGTCGATTCTTTTAGTTTCCCACAATAACTGATATCTGTATATATATTTATGCAATTTTTTGAATCTCTCTTCCAATTCTCATTTAAAAATGGACACTAATCTTGAAAAATTGAAAAAGTATTTGTCGTTCTGCCTCAGAATGCAATTATAAAAAATTACCGTGTTAGATGTGCAAGATTGAGATTGTTAATAAATCATGGAATTTCTGAAGATATTCGTTGGTTAATTGAAGTAAAGGTCCGATTATCAGGTAAGTCCTCTAACTCCTTCATTTCACACATGCCTAGAATAGGTAAAAGCACTTTTGCAAAGAAATATCGTGCAAAATGACTGGAAGTTTGTAATCGATATGCTAGATAGACTTGTAATGCACGATATCATTCTTTAATAATGGTATTTATAAACCGTGAAGATAAAATACAATTCATTAAAGATGGACTGAGTAAGGAGTCTTTAGATAACCTTCTATTGACTCTTGAGACACATCCTAGTGGAGATGTGCATCGTGCAATTCATGATTTATGGCCACTATTTCATAAAGAACATGATCGACTTAGTCTTGAGAATCTAACTGAAAAAGACTCTCTTTGCCAATTTTTTAAAAAATTGGATGGGAAGCCTATCCCCGACCTATAGAGGGCGTTTAAGCCGTTCTTGGTCATAAAACTAAGGCAAGATGTGAGCCACAATCATAACTACCTGTACATATACATGCTTTTTCAAAAGTGAATAAATAAATAGAGAGAGAGAGAGAGACTCCAACTGGCCTACATATAGGTGGTATGATTGCCTTTCTAATTTTTCATCTATAAAATCCTCTCTTCTTTCCTTTCATTTCTACTCAACCCATACATTCATCAAATACAAAGGTGTGTAGAAATGATAAGTTTCTCAAATCATCATATAAGAAATATTTGTGTTTGTAGTGGATATAATCCTGGAATAGAAAAGGAGTTTTTAGAATTAGCAATCATCTTGGTCAAGTGTTGGCTGAGAGAAAGATTTATTTAGTATGTGGGGGAGGTAGTCTGGGGTTAATGGAAGGTGTGTCAATAGCTGCATTTTTAAGGGGTAATGAAGTTTTGAGGGTCATTCTCGAAACTTTGGCACAAGGGAACATCATTGGAAAAATAATTGGAGAGGAATTACAGGTCTCCATAATATCTGCTCAAATGAATGTAATGTTTAACCATGTTGATGCCTTCATTGCTTTACCAGATGGTCTAGGCACATTAAAAGAGATATTTTATATTTCCTCTTAGGCCCCAACTGCACATTCACCATAAACCTATAGGTTTGTTAAATGTTAATGGTTATTATGATAAATTATTCTCTTTTCTTGATCATGCTGTGGAACAAGAATTTCTAACATCTTCTGCACGATAAATCATAATGTCTACTGCTACTACTGAATAATTGATTGACCAACTACAATCTTTCATTCTTGTAATTAATCCTTCCATGAGTCGCATAAATTGGTCAACTAAGGAAAGCCGTAAAAAGTTTAGATTGGATTTGAGCTTTCATTTGTGAATCTTTGTGTCTTTTGGTTTTATTGTGTTTTGTTATTTCTTATATTTGTTTCACTATGTTTCAGGTTTGTTAGTGTTCATTCTTTCAGGTGATATCTTATGTACTCTAACTTTAAACATTGAGGATAATGTCTTGTTTTAATTGGGGGGAGAGGGTAGTAGCTAGAAAAAAAAAACTAATTGTGTTTTCTATTTCATAAAACATGTGCAAAATTGTTGTTACTATGATGGCAAAATAAGGAGAACTTTTTATGACTCTTGAGACGCATCTTAGTAATCATTTGTAACAAGGTCTATTATAATACTTCTTGAAATATTCAGATTTATAAACTCTCGCATTGTTATCACTTAATTCTACTCATATACTTATTTAACATGTATTCTTAAATCTTAATTTACACACACACACACACACTTTAAACATATGATTATGGGTTGCATATTGGATTATTATACTATTTATGTTCTTTTGTTAAAGGTAACAACTAAGAGAAAGGGATAATATATAATTTTTTAAAAAAAGAAAAAAAAATGATAATAATAAAAAAGTAGATAAGTTTGGTTTCGTAGCCTCCCTAACCTATGCAATTATGCCCGAAGAGGTGTTTTAACACCTAATACCCTAAAGTCAACTGACTTGGGAGTTATTGGCCCAACACTTGTTACATGGGTTAAGGAGAAAAGCTTAAGGGAATTAAACATTGCACTATCTACATATCAATATCTGCGACCCGAGTTACTAAACTCGTAGGGGTGTCTTAACACCTAATGCCCTAAGACCAACTGACCTGGAGGTCATTAGCTGAAAGCTCGTTATATGGGTTAAAGATGTATGGTGTTTTAAATTATATGTATGTATGTATATATATATATAAAGACAAAAATAATAATCTCAACCTAAGGAAGTTAACCTTAAATATTAGAACAAAAATTTTGTTTTCTTTCAAGAAAAGCCCCATAATTATATGTTGATACATTGAGCATAAAAGAAAGGTTTATGAATATTTTGTTAAGAGGTATTGAGCAGGTATATAAATTTAATGAAAGTTTGTTTATCTGGATATATTAATGAAAGTTAAATAATGACTACCTTGTTTTATGGAATTTGCAAAGTATTTTTCTATTTTAACGCTTTGATTACTAGGGACTAGTAATAACCTAGTTGGGGGGGTGTGATTGATACTTAAAAGTGTATTTTTATCAAGGTTTTATATTATCATTTTGCACTTAAAGTATGAACAACTCCTTAACTAAAGCATGTTTCATACTAATATATATAATAATATAAAATACCTTTAATTTATGATAAATATTTATTTTAAATACAGGCCTATCATATAAATGAAAGGATTGATTGATCAATTTAAGAACTGAAATTGAAAGGACAAAGAGATAGCCAAACTTAGAAAAGAGATGTCAGTGTAGTCCAAACTGGAATACTGTTTAGTAATTGGATCATATCTAGAGCTGTAGATCTTATATTTAGGTCTATTTTATATGGATGGAAAGGACAGACATAGGCCTACAACTTTCATATAGAGCTCAAGATCTAAAAAGGCCATTTTCAAGTTCAAATTGGAGCAATAACAAAGAAGTCCGAATCTGTTTTCTAGCCCAAACACTATTCAGTATTTTGACCATATCTAAAGTTCTAGGAGTCAAAATAATCTGAATGTTTTACACAAGAAAGCTAAGATAATTTCCAACAACTTTTATGTTTTTAAGTGGTTCCAATTTTGATATTATCAATGATGTTTTGGGCAAACAAGACAAGATAAGGATTGTTATCAAGTCAAGAGTTGGCCACCTACTTATCAATTAGTCATCAAATCAATAGTTTTCAATTTTGGTCTATAAAAGAAGGCATTTGCCATGCATTTAGGCATCTTGGTTTCCGGATCAAGATCATGCTCTTGCTTTCTCTTTTTGTATTTTTTGTAATGTTTATACTTTGTTTTTATTAATATCAAGTTTATACCTTTCATTTCCTTTCCTTTACTTAATTAACTTTTATCTTATTTATGTTCTTATTTTGTTTATTTATTTTTCTTTCTTTCATTATGTCTAGCTAAGTTTATTATGTCATGGTGAAAAGGTTACACTAATGGTGTAAGAATAAGTATAGTATAAACTTAATATGGACTTTAATGTTTAATACTAACATGTTTTATATTTGTTATCTTGTTCACTCTTTAATACTTTGCTTGTTAAATGACTAATCTTGATTTATGTTGTATAATACTTGGTATAACAAATGCTTGACATTTTATAGCCTATACTGTATGGTATAACCGACACCTGAGCTATGAAAGGAACTTGATTTGTTGTTAACATAAGTTATAATCATAAATGCTTGATGAAATTTACAAGTATTATTATTAATTGAATAAGATTGATAATGTAATGATGTTAACAATCTATAATCCAATTGGAACCTCCTTTGTGTGTGGTTTCCAATTGAACAATAAGAGTTTATACTATACTTGTTTGGCATACCATTAGTGGAACCTCTAATCTTGACATTTGTTATTATCATTGTTTGATCCTTATATTGATATTCCATCTCAAAGTTCTCATCTTCTTTTTCTTTCTCTCCATCTCTTTCTTTATTAGTACTACTACTACTACTATTTCTATTAATATTGTTGTTGTTATGATTACTATTGTTATTGTTTATAATTTTCATTTATAATTTATACAATTAACCTTCTTATGGTTCGAACCCGGTCTTGCCAAGTTATTTATTACTTCGACACCCTGCACTTGAGAGAAGACATCAATCTTTTAGTCGTGTCAGCTGTGCAATTCTAGCAGCATGTGTGATGCCCATCAAATTAAAACAATATTCTAATGTTATGTTGTTGGAAGCACCATTATGTTATTTTTTTTATTGGTATGGTGTGTGTCAGAGCAATGATAGGATGGTTTGTTATTGGTGGCCTATGTTTTTTTTCCTTTTTTTTTTGCTTTCATTCTTTAAAAATGTAGTTTGATCCTTTTTTATTGTTAGTATTTCAACTTTATTCTTTATTTTTTTGATTTCTAGTTTTTGTTATTAGTTATTTTATAAAAGTTTTATTTATTTTTAATTTTATCATTCAGTCCCAATTTGTCATATAATATTTTTTCTAATTTAATCTTCATTCTTTTAATTGATTTTTCTTTTCATATTTTACCCTTCAATGAAAATATTATTTGTATTTTTTATTTCAATTTTAATCCTTATTCTTTTAATTATTATTTTTTTATCCTTTTATTAAATTGATTTTTTCTTTTCAATTTCACCCTTCAATTAAAGATAAAAATTTATCTTATATTTCAATTTTGATCATTATTCCTTTAATAACTATTTTTTAAATCTTTATATATATATATATATATATATATATAATTTTAACCTTCAATATATGATTGACTGAAAATTAGATTTCATGGTTTTTCTAAATATAGTGTTTTTAGTCTAATAATTTGGATTACATGTTTAAAAAGTTCACACAAATTAAAATTATTTTTGTTTTTTTTAAGTGTTGTTGTTTTCATTATTTTGTTTATTAAGTTATCTTAATTTTATGATATGGTTCATAAATTTAATGGAATAACTCAGGTTTGCTCGACTCTAATTACCGAAGATTACATATTTATTATGTTAACCCAAATTTGTTCAAGCTAATTTTTTAGTTTCTTTTTTATTTAATTTAATTTTTTTATATTTAACAACAAATTAAGTTTCATTGTTTACTTAAAAAAAATTCTTATGTTATCATAATTATTTCTTTAATTGGATTTATTTATTATCATTTTTTATTTTTATCATCTAATTAAATAAAAGCAATCTAATTAAATA
Source organism: Populus ilicifolia (assembly GCA_015708895.1). Taxonomy (NCBI): domain Eukaryota; kingdom Viridiplantae; phylum Streptophyta; class Magnoliopsida; order Malpighiales; family Salicaceae; genus Populus; species Populus ilicifolia. Next base: position 354,033 of record SRLM01000660.1, on the reverse strand, counting down.
AAACCAATTTATTTAATTCAACAACTTGAGTCATATTTTTTTTTTGTTAACAAGCATCTGTAACATGTTAACATTATTTTTATATAAAAATAAAAATTACACAGCTGTGTAACTCGTCTCTACGGTTAAAAGATTGTAAGAAGAATAAATTTACAAGAAATTAAGACAACCATAAAGAGTCGTCGTTTCATATTCGTGCCATTTATGATCGATGATCATAATTAAAGTGTTGTGAAAGATATACATTGTCAAAACCTTAATCATACACTAGAAATCAAAAAAACCCTAGCACAACCCTAGCATGCATGTGAAGGAGGAGCACCCGGACATGAATTTCCTAGGCACCGCTAGGCAGATGCCATATCAAGAGAAGCCAAAAGATATAAGACAAAAGCCATCCCCGTCAAGTTTGGCGGCCTATTTTTTTGTTTAATAATATGATCTAGAGTATTTGAAAAAAATAATTTTTAATTAAAAATATATTAAAATAATAATTTTTTTAACATCAGGGTATTAAAGCCATTGAAAAATACATAAAAAAATATCAATTCAATTTTTTAAAATGAAAAACAATTTAAAAATCAAAAGCTAACACAATAACACAATTACAACGAACAAAACTAGAACTATCAAACCGAGACAGATAAACCACTTAAAACTGTACGCTAGAATACCAGCAGTAGCAGCAGAGAAACCATGTAGTCAAGGTTTCTTGCAGAAAAAACCAGCATAAAACTCCACTAAGAACAGCATAGGGTGGAGACCAATCAGGTAACAATCGAGATAATTGAAAGAATTCAAATTAGAAACACGAAGCTTAGACAAGTGCTGCTGAATCCTCAATCCCAAAAGATCAAGGGAATACCAAAATTTGATAGAACAATCTGTTTATCCAGTACTGCAATCTAATGCATTTATTGTATTCTTACGCCACATTGCGGTGTCTGGATCAAATCTCAACTCCCACGTAGGCCAGTAGTGCAAATCCTGCTTTAGTGTTTGCACTTGTGGCTTCCCATCAAGGTCAACGGTCTTTACACGCACACACTCGTCAGGTCCTAGTTCCTGATACAAAAAATCACGAAACATATTTTCATAAATTAAAACGCATGCAACAATATAATAAAAAAAATGCAGTAAAATCAAGTTTGTTCTAGTTTCTTTTTTGAACAGACTTGAGAACCAGAAACCTCAATAATGTTACTGTTAAATCTCATATTTTTGAGCTATTCTGATAAGAAAGTAAGATTGAATAGAGACGAAATGCTTTCAGGCCGAAAGAACTGGAGCCATACCTTTACCACATTAGCGAAGGCATCTAAATCAGAAGTTGGTTTTCCATTGACTTGAACAATCCATTTAAGAGCAGTTAGACAATATCTATCTGCAGGACTTCCAAGAGACCACCTGACAAAATTATAAATAATTGTCATTGAAGATAAGATGTTGTAACTGGTTATCATTGAAGCGGAAATACGAGTCAACACAAACTTTCCTTACATGCCTCCTCAGACATTCGAGGAATTCTAGTAGGATGGCTTTTGTTGAAAGAAAGCCATGTGTCCATGATGCAATATTCTAAATTTTTACAAAGTTAAGCTTAACAAATCTAACAATCAACATTTGCTTGTTCCCAGAATTACAGTTTTGAGTCTACCAGTTAATTAGCTCAGTATATAAGCAATCCTCCAATATTTTAGGCCGAAGTTGTCGGATTGAAAAGATGTCAACTGATCAACTTCTTATTGAAGGCCATGTAATGCGTTCTTGCATTACAACAACAACTACCACTGAGCCGCAATCCCAAACTAGTTGGGGTCGGCTATATGGATCCTTTTGTTCCATTTTTCCACGACTGTATAATCAATTTTTGCATTAAAATAGAGGAAATCCCACAAGTAGTTTTCATCACTGTCAGGCTGTTGTTATTCCCAAGGAGACAGGAAATTCTGAGACAAAGAAATCCTTACTTTGTCACATATACTCCATAACCTTCATCAGGAAGAAATCCAAGAGTACGCACTGCTTGATGAGAATCCTGAACAAGACACCCACACCAACTTATCACTCGTGTGGTGCCATTCCCGTCCCTAACATCTGTTCCAACAAGAAGATCAACTTCACATCCCTGGCAAGCCACACAAAAGACATAATCAAATAAATTATTTTCTCACATTAATGACATGCTAGAAGATACGTGCATTCATTTCTAGCTAGAAAATTACAATACTTCTTTCTGATCAGTTCAAACACTCATTATACAAGCTTACCTGGCGAAAGACGGTTATGTTAAGCTTCCCATCACTATCACCACACTCCTCTAATGCTTGACAAGCATTTTCTATGTCACGGAAGCAAGTAATTGGCTCTTTGTTGACTGCCAACAACATATCACTTTGTTTTAATACGTTCTCAGCTTTAGATCCAGCATAACAACCTTCTACACACAAAACTTGTCGTCTAACTGGATCTTTCTTATCAAGTGCCTACAGTAAATAATAGTTAATAGTAAATAACAGCTGTAAAAGTATGATAAGTTCAAGATCAGTTACCCAGCATGTGAAAGACTGGAAAATGCTCACTCTTTAAAACTCAAGGTTTTAGCAGTCTGCAATCATGGTATTAAATGGAACAATCTTCTTTGGAAATGTTACTTATTTGAAAAGCATATAACCGAAAAATTAAAGACTAGTATAAATTTCGGTTCACAATTACATGCTTCCAAGGCCTAAGGAATAACATGCGAATACAGCACTCAAGCAAAGATAGGAGAGATAAAAATATTGGACCAGGAAGAAAACATAGCAAAGATAGGAGAGATAAAAATATTGGATCAGGAAGAAAACATACTCGAATCCAATCATTGCTGAGACCGAAATTCCGGGCCTCTGAAAGCAACATGGGACAAAGTGAAACCTCCAAAGTCCTAATAAGTGGCATTCCCCTTTTGACACCGTTTATGAGAAGAGATGGCCCATTTCCACCACATATAATACTGTCAACTATTTGGCTGATCATATATATTGGGATACCTCGAACAAATTGATAATCCTGTGATGTAATGCCAACAGATTTTGGTTGAAAATGGAGATTCAATAATTGTAAATGCCAGCATAACAAAGCAAACTATGAGAAGCAAATTAACAATGAAACCTGATTTGAAAAGCTTCCCCATATAGCCTGCACCTTTCCACGCTCATCACACAGCACACCAGTGAATTCAAGGCCAAAACCTGAAACACCACATAAAATAAGATTTTTGAAACCAATATAATCCAAGACTTGGTAAATTAAGATCTGTTCTCTTACCAGAATCAAGTTCAATCACTTCCATATTTGTTGCTCCGTACCTTGGACGATCAACTTGGTGAACATTTAATGCAAGGCATGGATTTGTTACAGTAGATTTCCTAGACTGTGCTCGTAGATTTTTACTTAATCCAACAAGATACACTCTATCTCCCCGACATAGTGCCGGCTCTGTCTCAAAAGGTACAAACCAGCTTTGAGATATATATATCACAATTACTTGCTAAGCAAAAACATACAAGCAAAAAATAGGCAAATAATGCTGAAATGAAAGGAGTTATCAAGCAAACATAATCAAGTAAAAGGGCCAAGGTAGATTATTTTTGGATGTGATTCTATAAGTCAGCTGGCCTGAAGTTTCTATTTGTGGATTTAAATTTGCCTCGTAACAGCTCATAATAGTCAGTGGTAAAACTAACAATTATTAGGCGATTGTAAGATTTTCAATGTTGATTGCTTCTTTCAATAACTTAAATGTGTCGAGCTTGAGTTTTGCCTTGGAAGCAAGCTTACTGAGCTATGCTCAAGTCAAAATTTTATTGATGTGGAGATGACCTTGAGTTTTTCCTAGAAAAGCTCAAAAAGCTTGAATTTTTGCTCGGCTTTTCCTTTTAGCAGCTCCAGAAAAACCCTCATCCTCTGGGACGTCTTTCCTCCTCATTCACTCCATGGTTTAGAAGAAGCATATTTATCAGACAAAAATTTTCACTATAATGCTGAAATGTGAAGATTCGCTTTCTGCAACTAAACAAAATAGCAGTTTGGAATTTAAAAGCTAAAGAAACTCGCACTTTGTCATATAATATCACTAGAGAATAAATGCATAATTAAACGCACCTGGAAGTAGTTCAGCAGCATGAACCATTGAAGCACCATCAGCTCCAAGAGCAGAGGGGTCATAACCAACAAGAGCAAAATTGTAAACTGGATGAACAAACACAACCTGCAATGGAGTTTAGGCAGTAAATGAAAGAACCAACAATGGTTTTCAGCATCTCTACTTCTCAGAATCTTACCTCCCCAGGGATTTGAATAGGAAATGCAGCAAATGATAGCATCACATCGCATGCAGATATTTCAACTGTGTTCTTGTCAATTGCAACCAACCCCATGCTTTGAGAATGATGAACGATAACACCAGTCCCAGAAGATGCCACTGCCTTGACACCATCAAGCAAACAAGATGGTGGGACATCAACCTGAAAGTATAAAGATCTATTTACTTGATTAATGAGATAGGTTTAAAAGAGAACAAAGATTGGTAGTACACTCTTAAAAAGCACTAAGACACCATGCTAATGTAAGCTCTCACAACAAACATTTATGGAGAGAAATTCTAACACATTCAACATCATTTGCAGGAAAAGCATAACAATTTGAAGTAAAAGGAAGCATTATAACAAGGATGGAGAACCCAAAAGGTCAATACAGCAGCACCTAATATTAGATAAAAGGTGGCATATGAGCTTCATAAAAAGGTAGATTGTTAATGGCATTGTGCTCCTTTTGGGTTGAGGTCATTACTGAGACTGCTTGGTGAAAATTCCACAGAAATTAAGGTCATACTATCCATTGTAAGGTACAGAATAAAATGGCTCACAGGTCCCTCCAACATGAACAATCACAGGTCCCTCCAACATGAACAATCACAGGTCCCTCCAACATGAACAATATAAGCTTATTAAAAAGAAGTGGAGGACCAAATTCTACATGTTTGAACAACAAATTAAGGGTCTATTTTCAAAAATCAGTATCAAGTTAAGCATGCTCAACATGATGATGAATATTTAAGGGACATCCAACATGATGGTTATTTCTGCAATATAAAGAGTAAAGTTGCATGCCCCTTAAATATTCATCATCAAGTTGAGCGTGGAAAAAGCTTTTCTTCAAAGGAAAAGAAATTCATAAAGCTATATCAGGAATGAATACAGGGGTTTCAAAATAGATTACTAGAAGTCAAAGCATTTAAGTGAATGCAGGCTGCTGATTCGAGGCGATTGTGGGATAAAACTTGTTAGATATTACCTCGAGGGTGACAAGAGCTGGCTCAATCAAACTTTCTGCAAATGAAGCAGTTGAAGTTGCAGCTTCAATGCCATTCAACACCGTTTTTTCTGTGGTACTTGGATCCTCCAATTTAATTTCTCCAATTTCACGAGAAGAACAGTTGGCAGCAACAATTTCCTTAGAAGAAAAATGCCCCTGTTCTTGGCACTCAGTTTTAGCGTTGTATTCTTCTCCAGAATGGGCTTCCTTAGAAATATGTCCATTCCTGTCTTCTATCCTCACAAGAGCATTTGTCAACTCCTGTTTGCTAGATTGATGCATATGTTTTGCCAGAGTAGATTCACCAGATAATGAAAATGATTGAATTTTTGGACGTTGTTCAGCATCATTGCTCCAAGATGACAGCTGCAAGAACTTAGGTTGAATAGCTGGCCTCGCTATCCATAAACCCGAACTATCATCCCGAGTGTATATCTTTGGAGCATCATACCATTCATGGCGATCAATATAGACTATCACAGACTGTGGGCATCACAACAGTTAACAAAAATCCACCAATATCCTAAACACAATCACCAGAATAAAAGGGCACAACAATGCATGACGACACACCCAAGCACATATGCACAGGCTTGAACACACTCACTCAAGCACATGTGCACAGACACACAGAGATCATCCAAATTTCTATTCTAAAGATTAGAATTCTCACTTCCTCAGGCACCCAATGTTTATATTCAATTATCCATTGATTTATGCAAAGAAAAGAAGAGTTGATCTGTATTGTTCAGAAATAAAGAATACACAGAAGACTAGATATTTGAAAACTTAAACAATAAAAAAACAAAATGCAGTGCATAACAACATATCCACTAGGTAACATTTTCCTCAGCGGCTCATGCATTGCATACCTTCGCTCGATGACGATCATTGTGCCTTATATACTCCAATGGCACTCGAGCACCCCTGTATAGCTTAGAGAAAACCAAGATTAGTTCTTCAAGTTGTGATATCTCAACACCGGAAAACTTCTTAATGATGGCATGGCGAGGAACTCCAGATCTCCCTAGCATATACCTGCAGACCATGACAGTTATATCTCAACATCAGCAAAAAAAACTTAATGATGGCATGGCGAGGAACTTGAACTGAAATCTGCATCCATATTCTTTTTTCATCTCAACATCAGCAAAAAAAACTTAATGATGGCATGGCGAGGAACTTGAACTGAAATCTGCATCCATATTCTTTTTTCCTCTCAATTTTTCTTGTCTTTCATTCTCAAATCTGACAAGCAGATGTTCAGGATATATTAATCCTTGAATCCAGGGCAATTTAAATTGTTTTAATCATCAAAACAAAATGAGGCACTTACATTATCAATAAAGAAAAAGCTTGCTAAGAAAAATATAGATTACATTAAACAAATGCTACATGCATTCAGATAAGGCATTTCAAGCTACTGAGGTAGAGACAACTGATTCTACATACTATAGCCTATAGTTCTCTATCACTTTCATTCATGTAATCAAATAAATGCAAGAGAAGCCAAAATAAAATTGTGAAAAGATCGGGATAAACTGACCCAGGTTCTGCAACATATACAAGACCACATTGGATAGAGAAGTTTCTGGCCTGTTTCACTCAAAAGTTGCACATGTCAAGATGTTCACAGTAAGGAGAAAGCATACGCATTTACAAGCAGAATAAAAATATGAGCATCAGTTTTAAGTACTTCAAAGCAATGCTATCTGAATAAATAACTTAATCCACCCTACCTGTTGATAAGACAATGGGTGTATCACTGCACCGCTTACTTCTAAGAATCGATTAGGAGTTATTGTATGTATATCCTCAACCTGAAGTGAAAGATTGAAATATGACAAGTCCTCCTTTGTAAGATGCTAAAGAAATATGGAACACAAATGATCCTGGGAGAGGAATGTGAACAAATAATAACACCAATATAGATTAATGGCGTGTCTCGGGGTTGGAGTGTAACCTGTTTTTCACAAAATTTTGATTTATTTTTTTTTGCTTAAAATTATTTTTTTTTTATGTTTTTTGATTGTTGTAATGTGTTGATATCAAAAATAATTTAAAAAAAAATAAAAAAACTTTATTTTGATATATTTCTGAGCGAAAAATACTTTAAAAAGCAATTGTTACCACACTTCTAAACACCCTAAGATATGAACCATGAAGTAGGATACAGATGCAAGATATGGCACCATTGACCAAACAACAGAAACACATAAACATGAAAACATGTTGTCTGACACTTGAAACTAGTCCAATCAAGATAATATGAAAGTCATAATAAAACAAGCTATTTAAAGAATTTTCTCTCACGAAATTCGAAGCACCAAATAAGTTCAAAGGATTATTAAGTTAGTGTTAACTTACCATTAAATTAACAGTCAATGATATGCCACCCCTTTCAATCTGTAACCCAATCTTTTGATCAACATTGTCATCTAGTAACGTCTCCAAATTCAAAAACTGAGTAATTAACTACACAAAAAAATTCATCAAACAGTGTATTTCAAACTCTATGCAATACGAAAATAAATAGAAGATTGTTGGTTTGAAATAAAATGTCTTCTATATTTTCCATAGAATTCCAAATTTAGACACATGCAACATAGAAAAATCAGATGAAGGACCTTTAAAATCTTACAAATCTTAGGAGAACAAAAACAGAAAGGCAATTTGAAGTGCCTGACATCTCATATACTTTAATCTTCACAGCAAATTCTTCAGAAAGAACTTTCCTTTAGAGAGAACTTTCACCGTGGAACTAATGAGAACAAATTCATTTTTTTACCATTGTCTTGAGACTACTATTTACTATAGCCCCCACTATAAAAAATGCAACCTCATACTGTTAACAAGGTCTATAGAGGAGAGAGCTCTGATACACATTCACAATCAGGTCCGGTAAGAAACAAACAAAGAAAAAGGAGCCCCAAAACTAGGGCCACAGCAAGAGGACGTCATGAAGAGAGAGAGAGAGAGAGAGACAGAGAGAGAGAGAGAGAGGATCTGAATCATTTGAAACTGGTCCTTCTATTTGCAACAGCAAGCTAGCATTCACATTCATGGGTTAAGATTGCTCATTGCACTTAACCAAGACTCAAGAAAGTTATGTGAATAAAGGAATAACCTACTTCCCCATCCACGGAAACAAGCATATCTCCTGGCTCTAGTTGCCCATAAGCTGGACCACCTGGCACCTATAGAAGTCCATGATCATAGGAGCAATAAAAGTAAGCAAGTGTTGTTAAAGAAATTCTTGACAATTTGGAATCTGAAAGCACAAAGTATGCTCACCACAGAGTCAACAACAAGCATTCCGGTTTCACCTCGTAGAGACGCATGCCGTACCATCTAAAAAGTTAATAGCAGAATGAGAAACCTACAAATATTCCAAGCAATTACTCATGAGAAAGAAATACCTGCTCTGTTTCACTTCGAAGACCAAGCCGGCGTGTCTCATCAAATCCCTTATGGCGAAATGTTACCTGTATCATAAATCACTATATTATGTTGAACCAAAAGGAAATACAAAAAGGAGTCTTGGACAGTGTAACCATATATGAAAAATTAGATAAGCATAACATCAATGTTGCTAATACCAAGAATATGGGATCGATCCATCTCAATGGAGAATATTATTTTGAGGAAGGCCATGATGGAAAACTTCTTTTAAGATTATTTAGCAAGCACGCTTGCATATCAACATTTGTTAGCAAAACTTGACCATATTAGCATATGGTCGGCTTGAAAGAGTTGAGACAGTACATTGAAAAACAAAAATAACTTGAGTACTTGAATATTTAAAATTAAGAGTTCACTATTAGTTTTGTAATTCAATTGATTAAAGAAGTGCAGAAAACCACATCTCCCAATTTCACAAGAACCACCGATCACAACAATTTTGGAAGTACTATAAAGTATATACGACAGACCTGAAGTGTACCACGAGGTATAGATACTGTCTCCCATTTATTGGCACGAGCATCTCTGAACTTCTGAAGAAGTCTCAATGCCCTAACAACCTGAAATTAAGCAAACATATATATCAGTGCCCAAGAAATGTAGAATTTTGTTCAAAAGCTTATATGTTGAAAACCAAACACATGAATAGTTAAGAGCCTAAGATTTCAGAGTTGAATTTACAGAATAGTTTTGTTCTTGAGTGAGACTCCACATTATTCAACTTTATATTTCTCAAGAGGATATATTCGGAAAAATAATGCACTTTAATTTCTGTTTATAGGTGATTTATTATTACGAGCACAAAAAAAAAAAAAAACACGGAGCTTGCTGTTTTATTTACTAAATTCTCGAGAGTCATCTCCATTTAATCCATATCTTGCTGCAAGAGTTGCAGTGCATTTTAGATAGCCCCTTAACCACAAAATGATAAATAGGCCCCTAAGTAATAGAATACTCACTCTCTCTAAAGGTAAATAGAAGGCTGATGAACTTGATGCACTGCTCCCAGCATTCAAGGCCACTGCCCTACCTTGCTTATCAATTACAGGGGAACCACTGGAACCAGGCTTAGTTCCAGATGCTGCCTGAAATTGAATGGTACCAAACGTGAAGAGCATTCTATTAAATAACCATGAAGCAGAAGTTATTTATAGTCACAGATTCCTACTAGAAACTAAGAAGCAATTGACAATATAATATAGAATCTCACACTCATGAGATTGAGGGCTTAGGTCACTTGTTTAAGATCTCAAGATATGATTAGAATCTCACTCATACTATTATTGGCTTAGGTCCCTTGTTTAAGATCTCAAAATATAATTTATATTATTCTTTAATACACACTCTCAAGTGAAAGCCCTTTGAGCTTAAAGGGGATAGTGAGATTTGAACTCATGATCATTTGATCATCAAGGCTCTGATACAATGACAAAGAAACAATTCAACCTAATAACTTAATCTGTTAGGTAAGGGTCCCAAGATATAATTTATATTATTCTCTAACACACCCCTTCAAATAAAAGCCTTTTGAACTCAAAACTTACATAGATCCATACTATCTTGTGCTTAATTTTTATCAAATAAATGGGGATAATGAGATTCAAACTTGTGATCACTTGGTCATCAATGTTCTGATACCATATCAAGAACCATCTCAATTCAATAACTTAAACTGTGAGATAAGGTCTCAAAATATGATTTATATTATTCTCTAGTATCCTTCATTATGAATTCAATAATGATTCAAGTAATACAAATAATTTGGCCTTCAATTGGTAGCATTAATGAATAAACTACTTACTTGCAGGTAGAAGGTATTGAAGTCATTATAACCATCTCTGCACCAGTAACACTCACCATTAAAAGAAAGTGTATGAAGTGCTGAAGAACAGCCAAGAAAAATCTTCCATATTATCATAGACTAACAACACTACTGTGCTTCCTAATTCATTGCTCTCTATAGTTCAAAACTCTAGAGGGCCAAGTAACAGCCACAGTAAACCTAATGCCAGAAACTTTAGCACCATATCCATGTTTATCAAATTTTAAAATCATTACATGAAACCATAGCCTAAACCACCTGTTTCGTTCAAATTCGCAGCTATAAATGTGTTTGAATATGACCCTCTTCCATAAATGTGCGGACAGTGCATTTGTAGATTGGGAGTATTGAATCTATAGCATGGTCAAGAAAAGTTAACCTCAAGATTACAGAGAAAAAGAGTTACAATGTTAGGGAGCGGGAGCAAGCCCTACACTGCAGAAAAATGACAACTTTTGGGAGATGCATATTGGCTCAAAATCGTAACATGATAAAATGAGCAAACTCGATAACTGGGATGAAGCCATTTATGTATATATAATCCCAATGCATGTCATCCAAGAAGAGTATTGAAGAAAATAAATTTAACATACTTTTCATAAGTAGGAGCATTTCGATCCAGACGAGCAAGGATACCAGACAAAATGGAAACCTGTAAACAGAAGACTTCATCACCATAATAAAGAAGTAACAGGAAGTGATTTGCTCACCAAGAAGAAACCAACAATCTGTTGTCTCAAGGCCAAATTATGTGCAAAGTTCCAACCAAAAAAGCCATTGAAAACGAATATTGCCTTTCAAATTTTGCTTCAAAGTAACAAAGCAATATAAAGACGAATAACTTTAAACGTGAAGGGGTCAATATATACCTTCTCAGAACTATCATTTCCAATAACTCTGATTTCCAGTCCAACAAAAGCAGCCTCAGGGGCAAGAGGAATCTCCTCATAGTTCAAAAATTGAATCGCATCAGGATCATAAGAAAAGAATCCAAAATCATGGACCTGATAGGAGAAAACATGAGTGCAAAAGAAATTACTACATTATATATTTCATGAAATTACTACATTAAATATTTCATCATTGAGCCCCAATGGATCTTGGGCCAAATACTAAAAGCAGTCCTCCATCGTATTCCTTGTCTCATGCATGTGCATAGTTAATGCCCAGTTCCCAGCTTCTACTTTTAAAATTATTTTTTATATGAAAAATAAATATTTTTTTAGGTATATTTTTATAGTTTTAATATGCTAATATTAAAAATAAATAAATATCATTTTAATATATTTTTAATTGAAAAGCATCAAGAATCATATTACCAAACAAACAATTAGTTGCTAAGCCTACATGTTGCCTTGAAAATCATGATTTAGATCTATACTTGAATTAGATTTTAAATTAAATCAAAAAAATTAACCAGACAAAACTCAGTTGACGTAAAAAGACCTAATTTAAACTTGAGTGGATCAACATTAAAAAAGTTAAAAATTAAAAATATTATTTTAATAAAAATAATTAATCATAATACATTTAGTAGCACAATGAGTGACTCCAAGTGATGGATGATTGGTATGCAAAGTCAAAAACTTTAATTTATTTTACAAAGTTTTAAGAACTACAGTTTCATTACCGACTTGCGGAAGATAAAAAACTCTAAAATAGAAGTATAAAACACTTTTAATAGACTATGATTTTTATCATCCTACGTACCAAACTATTATTTTGTGACGGAGAAAGTGTGATTATAGAAGCATAATGAACCAAATTTTATGATTAAGATTATGCAACTGAAACCTTAAATTAAAATTAATAATCAAAATAAAACTCACCGGATCTCTATATATTGGACGCACTGGAGTTTCTTCGTTGCTTACAAATATAGCTTGGGCATTGACGGGGCCTTGAAAACCACATGCATTAAATAAATCTTTCAACTCGATAATTCTTTGGGGAATTTTTTATTTTTATTTTACTAATGTTTAAATGGCAAAAAAATATGACTATCAATTATACAATTTTATATATATATATATATATATATTACGGGATCATGTCTTTAAGCATTAGCCTTCTATAATTAGTAATTAATTACATAAATTAATATAGATCATGTAATATATTTCAAATTATTAACTCAGCATCTATACAACTTTTTCTGAGAAGATGAAAATCTACAACGAAAAAATTGAAAGGAATAAAACGTAAATCAATACAAAAGATGTGTTAACGGTCCTGATCACTTAGTATATATTATAAGAACTGTTTTTTTTTTCAAAAAAAAGGGTAGAAATGTAAAATAAGAACACAAGATATTCTGATTTGGGTATGGAAAACTATATGGTTAACATTTTCCCGCTTTCCCTATTCAGTTATCAACCAAACCAAATAGTTAATAATAATTTCAAAAATAAATGAATAAATCATTGAAATAATAATAATAATTTAGAAGAAAAAATCATAATCACAATTTACAGCAACAGCAAAAATAGAAATAGTTAAACAACATACCAGGATTGACAACATGTCGGTTAGTCAGGATAATACCGCGTTGCTTGTCAACAACGAACCCAGTGGCAGAGCCAGAGGAAGGAAGCTCAGTATCAAACGCACGACATGTCGTTGTTTGCAAAACCACCACCGCAGGGACAATCTTGTTGACGGTCTCAGCCCAATCATCGGCAAATGCTTCCTTCTCTGGTAGCAACGGCATGTCTTTTTGGGACCCCATATGATCACTCGATCGTTGGCTTTCGTTTTAAGGTTTGAAGAAAGAAAGAAAGGAAGAAAGCTCGAACTTTGAAGTGCCTGTAGTTGATTCGAGCGTTTTAAGTCATTACAGAGCAGGTAGGTCAAGCACCGGTTTTTTTAGTTGATTTGAACTTTTCTTTCTTTATTTTACTTCAATTATAAGACTAGTTTACTGGACCAAAAGAATTTGAATGTTAACAATTGTCGGAATTTCTTGGCAATTTTTTTATTATTTCTTTTTTTTTTGGAAAAATTCTCGGCAATGTCAAGTAAGATGATCTCAAAACATTTTTATCTTATTTTTTATTTTTTTAAATTAAACAATTCAAGAGTTATTTTAACTAATCTACTTAACTTAATAAATTAAAAAATAACTTATATAATTAATAAAAAAGTAACTTAAAAAATAATTAAGATTAATTTTTTTAGCGAGCAATTATAAAATAGTATTATTTTTTATGCTAATAAAATTAGTATTAAAAAAAAATTTCTTAAACAAAACCTGAAACTTTTACTCCAACCTCTTCTTTTGAAACCCATAAAAAGCATAAGATCGATTCATAATATACCTTCGTTAATTGCTATCTTGCTTACACGAGAAGAAATCATCCCATTTCTAAAAATATTATCAAGAAATTGTAAGATTTTAAAGTAAGATTTTAAAGGTAAAATGTTTTAAATGAACATCAAAACAATTTTTATTTTCAAAATAGAAATTCAAGATTTTAAAAGTTATTTTTGGATAAATATTTTTTTAGTAAAAAAAAAAGAAACGAGAGAAGGGTTACTCAAAATAATTATTTATCTAAATTATTAACAAAATATCTTTAGAGATAATGGTTAGTATAAAAAAATAATATTGTGTTCAGAAAAAAAAAATTTGATTTGTTTAGGGTAATGATAAAAAAAAGGGAATGAACATTTCTTATAATGAGATAATAGGGCATTTTTGTTTACAAAAAATAGTTGGATTATTTTAAGATAATTAGTAACATTAAACATTGTTAGTGAAAAAAAAATAATCCTCTCAAAATAATTAACAAGTCAGAGAATTTTCAACAAGTAAATAGATTATGCTAGGCATTAGGAATATTGAGATAAAAAAATTATAAATATTTTAGAAAAAATCTATATAAGCCAACTCGAGTAAGCTAGAAGTCAAAAGATAAAAAATAACAAATTTCACCTATTAAGTAACAAAGAGATTGAAGAGAAGGGAAAATTTATATTTCAAATCAGATAAAAATACATACATGTCATCTAATACAAAATTATTGAACAATGTGTTCTTGCATATTATTCATAAAAAAAAATCTCTATAGGATCCATCAAAAGAAATGCCACCTCAAAATGGCCAACATTGAAAATACTTTTGAAAACTTTTTACATTTAAAAAATCTTTGTATTTTTAATAATTTGATGAGTCATCAATTATAATAAGACTAATATTGAAAAAAACTTACCAATGAGCAGGTCACCTATAAGAATTAGATTGACTAAAAAATCTTTATATTTTTTACAATTGTATATGTCACTTATTACAATAAAATCAATGTTGAAAAACTTTCAAGTTTTTTTCATGAACAAGTAGGTCATCTATAAGAATTAGACCAAGTGTAAAATCTTTATATTTTTTTGCTCGGATAAGGCACCCATGAAACTTAAACTAGCTAAAAAATCTTTGTATTTTTCAATTAAGTAAGTTACTATTAGAATGAGACCAATGTTGAAAAACTTTTAATTTTTTTTTACAAATAGACAGGTCACCCATAAGAATTAGATCAATCTAATTGTTTTGTATTTTTTTCATCTAGAAAGGTTGCTCATGAGAATTAAGTCAACTAAAAATTCTTTGTATTTTTTAATTAGACAGGTTATTCATTACAATGAGACTAATGTTAAAAAACTTTTAAGTTTTTCATTAACGAACAGGTAGCCCATAAAAATTAGACCACTTTTAAAAAACCTTTGAATTTTTCACATCAAACAAGTAAGTAGTCTGGAACAATTAGATCATTTTTAAGATATACTTATATTTTTCACTAATAGACAAGTCATTTGGAATAATTAAATAATTTTTAAAAATATTTTGATTTTTTATTAACAAGGTAGATCATCTTTCAACTGATTAATTTTTAGATTTCACTATTTCTCAATGAAAGTCATCTATCAATTTACTATTTTCAAAGTTCTCAAGATTTTTTGAAAGAAGTAAAAGTTATTTTCCATATCTATTTTTCTTTACAAATTTATAACATAGAGCCAAAAGAAAATAAAATTTTCAAATATCTTTGCATTGTAAATATTATAAAACTAGGACAACTATCATATTCTAATTTTGAATTTTCAAAAAATAATAAAAATATAATTTGAAAATTAGGCCAAGGTAATACAAATTGAAAGTTTAGGAAACTAATAAGAATGAAATTATAAAGTTTGAAGTCAATTTGGCAAAAAAAAATAAAAAGAATTGATAAGTTTAAGTGCTTAATTAAACATTGAATTAGTTTAATTAATGCAATCAAGGGTTTAATTGAAAAAAAAATATCAAAGCTCAGGGTCAATTTGGGTAAAAATGATAAGAAATTAAATTTTAGGGACCGAAGTGAATAGGCACTAATACTATAGGGGGTTAATTGATTTTAGTAGGGGTAATTTTGAAATAATTAAGAGTTTGAGAAGTCAATTAAAGATTAAATTAATTAAATTTAAAACTAAAAACTATTTTGTAATTGACATAGAAATCTATAGGTCCAATTCTATTTGGTCCAGGGGTGAAATTTTTATTATAAGAAAAGAAATTTTCAAAAATAAAGGCTTGATTGTAAGGCATTAGAACTTCAAGGGGTAAATTGTAGAATGACCCTTCCAGCCTAAAACAACGTCGAAAACCTATTCATCGTGTTCTTCCTCTGAAGCAGGGAAGATTGTCCGAAGAAGCCATCTTGATGGTGTTACGAGTGCAATGTTCAGTGATTCAAACAGTATTGGCTCTGCTTGGTGAGTTTGGGTAGGGAGAAAACTTAGCAGGGAAGGTATGGGTAGCTGAGTTACAGTAGGAAGTTTGTTAGCATTCCTTAATTGCAGGTGAGTCATTCATTTCTCATTTTTCTTAACGTGAAAATTCATGCAGTCTGTTACAGGTATATATAGTTGAAGACTACCCTCAGCTGCCCCTGATGGAATTATTACATTTAATTAAAACGCAGTGTTTAAAGAAAAATACAAAATGATGCAGTGTAATTGACTTAATGAAATGGTGTGTATCCAGTAATGATTGTTTAATTTGAATTTCAAATCAAATCTCTTCTTCTCCTTCTTTCGTTGGTAACAATCACCCCTCCTTGAATCCAACCTTGTCCTCAAGATTAAAAGTGGGAAACCTCATCCTTAATTCCTATGTGAATTCCCATGTGGCATTAGTAAGAGGTAGCCCCTCCCAATGGATTAGAACTTGAGTGGTAGCTTTGTGATTTTTTCTTGCTAAACGATTGTCTAATATGGCTTTTGGATGCAGGGAAGGTGTTGGTTGTGATTCTGGTAAGGTCGATTGCATTATTTGGTTGCCCATATGCTTTTTGAGCTGAGACACATGGAAAACTGGATGAATCATTGAAGATGGTGGCAGATTGAGCTTATATGCCACGATTCCTACCTTTGCTTATACCTGGTAAGGACCGTAATATTTCACCGTTAATTTATGTGAAACTTTAGCAACTGTAGATTGTTGTCTGTAGGGTTGAAGCTTGAGATAAACATAATCTTCCACCTCAAAACTCCTGTCACTCCGCCTTCTATTTGCAATAGTAGTCATTTAATGCTGAGTTGTTTGTAGATGGGACCAGACTCTTTTAATAAGGTGTTCTTTAGTAGTTAGATATGCATCCACTGACTCTACTGTAGAATCCCCGAGAAAGTAAAGAATATGTATAGGAGGAGAAACCTCGTACAACACTTCATAGGGTGTCATCTTGGTAGTTGAATGATAGTTAGTGTTGTACCACCACTCTGCGAGGGAAAGCCATTTTGCCCATTAGTGAGGATGATCTCCGGTCATGCATCTTAGGTAGTGTTCAATGCATTTTTTGACAACTTCGGTCTGACCATTAGTCTGTGGGTTGTATGTTGTAGAGTAGTGAAGATCCACACCTTGGATGTTAAACATCTCCTTCCAAAACCTATTGAGAAATATTGGATCCCTGTCGCTAGTGATAGATGCTGGTAACCCATGTAGTTTATATATATTGTCCATAAACACCTTGGCAACCTTAGGAGTAGAGTAGGGGTGACTTAGTGCTAAACAGTGAGCATACTTACTGAAATGATCCACCACCACCAGAATAACATCCTTCCCTTTGAAATTGGGTAAGCCTTCGACGAAGTCCATACTGATATTGATGAATGGTGCATACGGAATAGGTAGTGGCTATAAAAGACATTGGCTAGCCATATTTTCATGTTGTTTTGTTGACACACACTGCATTCTCTAATATATTGCCTTATGTGTTTTTATTGTCCTTTCTAATAGAATAAGCTTCCCATCATCTTAGCAGTAACCATCATGCCAAAATGCCCTCCCATTATTGAGTTATGGAACATAGAAATAAGCTTACCCCGTAGTTCTTGATTATTGCCTACCACTATCTTCCCCTTTCTGTTAAGATGGCCATTGACCCACGTAGAGTATGGATGGGAGGCTGGAGATTGCTGCAATTCATTAATGAGAGTTTGGATGATGGGATTGTTGTCATAAAACTGCACAATCTCCTGCATAATCGTTGTAGAAATTGTTGAAGTTGTCAATGCATATAGTTCTTTACTTAGAATCTTGGAGAGTGCATCTGCCAGAACATTCTCCTTCCCTTGCTTGTATTCTATGTCATAGTCATAACCCAAGAGTTTGACTAACCATACATGCTGAGCAGGAGTCGTTAGTTTCTGATGTAGGAGGTATTTAAGGCTTATGTGATTCGTCCTGATGTGAAAATGTCTTCCTCACAAATAATGTTTCCATTTAGTGACTGCTTGTAGGATTGGCATCATTTCCCTCTCGTAGACAGATATGATTTGTTGTTTTGGACCTAAGGATTTACTTATGAAAGCAATTGGATGGCCTTCTTGCATTAGTATTGCCTCGACCCTTGTTAGAGATGCATCTATTTCTACTACAAACTACTTATTGAAGTCAGGTAGAGCCAGTACGGGAGTACTGGTCATTAGTTTCTTCAAGAGTGTGAATGTATGTGTAGCTTCCTCATTCCACCCTAAGGCTTCATTTCTCAATAGATTGGTTAAAGGTTTAGAAATGTTGTCATAGCCCTTAACAAACCTTCGGTAGTATCCTGTCAACCCTAAGAACCCCTTGAGTTGTTTTAGATTTTTAGGAATTGGCCAATCTAGAATGGCTTGAATCTTGAGAGGGTCAGTGGCCATCCTTTATGCCGAGATGATGTAACCCAAGTATTCTACCTGCCTTTTGCTGAAAAAACATTTACTAGCCTTGGCAACCAGCTGATGCCTCTTTAATAGTTCTAGAACAATCCTTAGATGCTTGTAATGATCAGTTAAGGAGCTGTTGTAAACTAGTATGTCATCGAAGAACACCAAAATAAACTTCCTTAAATGATCTCTAAAGGCTTAATTTATGAGGCTTTAAAAGGTGGCGGGGGCATTGGTTAAGCCGAAAGGTATAACCAGAAATTCATAATGGCTACAGTGAGTCCTAAAAGCTGTCTTAAATTCATCCTTTGTAGACATTCGGATTTGGTGGTATCCTGATCGAAGATCAATCTTGGAAAATGTTGTTCCACCCACCAATTCTTCTAGTAGTTCTTCGATCATGGGAATAGGGTATGTGTCTTTGATAGTGAGTTTTTTCTCACTATATCACTAGCGATGCAAATGGGTTGTTGTTGGTTTTGATAGTTCTAGCTTTCAACATTTTTTTCATCATCTTTTCAAGAATATCTTTCTAGAGTCTAGAGTATCGATAGGGCCTTAGGTTGATTGCTTCACTATTAGCTTTTAATGGAATTCTATGGTCATGAGCTCTAGGTGGTGGCAATCCTTTTAGTTCGTCGAATAAATCTTGGTAGGATTGAAGAAGACTTAACATATCAATATCCTCAATGTTTGGGAACAGGGTGGTAATTGTTCTTGCGCCTATTGCTTCCTCCTCCTTATCTTCAACTGTCCTGAGACTACATAAGAAGTAG
This sequence comes from Populus ilicifolia, assembly GCA_015708895.1. Lineage (NCBI taxonomy): Eukaryota > Viridiplantae > Streptophyta > Magnoliopsida > Malpighiales > Salicaceae > Populus > Populus ilicifolia. The sequence goes on along the minus strand of SRLM01000660.1, from coordinate 334,428 downwards.
TCGGTCACTTGTCTTTGATTGCCCACTAAGGAACTCAACTGTTTGAGCTCAATGGTCTAGAACTTGGGTGGATTTTCTCCTTTAAGTAAAACTCTCTCCCCTTACCAGTCAAAAGACATCCATAGGTGTTTGTAGTTGCATAAGATATCACCTAACATAGATAGCCATTGTATTCCTAATACCATTCCACAGTTGCTGAGGTCAATGATATACACATCTGTTTGGAAACTTATTCCCTGTATTTTCCACTTGAGTCCCCTGCACATGGATTTGTATACCATCTTCTCCCCATTGGCTGCTTGCATTATCATGGGTTTTATGGTTGTTAGCTGGAGTTGTAGTTTAAAGGCTAAGGTGGTGTTTAGGAAATTATGGGTGCTGCCTGAATCTATCAAAATACAGATTATAATCTTATCTATTTTGCCATTAACCTTCATAGTGTTTAATCCCACGGTTCCTTCCAAAGCATCTAAGGAAATGTGGGGTGTGAGTTCCCTTTCAATAACTCTTTTTTCGGTCACCTCTTCCTCCATTAATCCTTCTTCTTCCTCTAGAATACTAAGGGAATACACTCTTTTATTCTTACATCGGTGTCCTGGCATAAACTTGTCATCGCACAAAAAACACAACCCCTTCCGTCTTTTATCCTCAAAGTCTTGGTTATGAATGGATTTGGTGGGTTTTGTGTAGGTCTTTATGTAGCTATTGCCAGGATTATTAGTCCATGAAGTTGGAGTGGGTTTTTGTGGAGCTATATGAGGGTTTGCAATATTGGTTGTGGAATGTGGTGGAAAAGTAGTCATAGCTGGCACAGGATGGTATGGGGAAATAATGGGTGGTCTTCTGACGTAGGCTAGGGATCTCCTGTATCTTTGTGTATTAGATTGTAGTCGAGACAGGTTATATGCATGTTTAAGAGTTTTTGGTTCGAACATCTTAACTGTGTTTTTAATCTCTGTTTCCAGTCTCCCTAGTAAGATAACCAAGGCTTGTTTCTCACTTACTTCAGCCTTGTTCCATAAAATATCAAAGTCCTGGATGTAGTCCTCCAACTCTTCTTGTTGCTTCAATTCCATCAGTTCCTCTAGAGGATCTTGTTGGCCCCTAAACTGGTAGCAAATGGCTTCCACATAATCTTTCTATGAGGTTTTTTGGTGTCCTAAACTTTTAAGGAAGTTTAGATGCCAATAAAGAGCAACCCCATTAAGATAATAAGATGCAATTTGTAATTTCTCTGAATCTGCAACCTCCTCTATCTCAAAATATTATGTGCATTTAAAAAGCCATTTGTGCACATCTTCCCCATTGAAAGTAGGGAAAAAATGTTTGGGTTAATGATTAGTACTCAAAAGTGCATTTTTATCATGGTTTTATATAATCATTTTGCACTTAAAGTATCAATAACTCCTTAACTAAAGTACGTTTTATAATAATCTATCTAATAATATAAGAT
>SRLM01000660.1:233175-330654 GCA_015708895.1 Populus ilicifolia | reverse complement strand
TGTATGGTATAACCGACACCTGAGCTATGAAAGGAACTTGATTTGTTGTTAACATAAGTTATAATCATGAATGCTTGACGAAATTTACAAGTATTAGCATTAATTGAATAAGATGACTAATGTAATCATGTTAACAATTTATAATCTGATTGGAACTTCCTGTATGTGGGGTTTCCAATTGAATAATAAAAGTTTATACTATACTTGTTTGACATACCATTAGTGGAACCTCTAACCTTGACATTTGTTATTATCATTGTTTAATCCTTTCTTTATTATTATTGTTGTTGTTGTTGTTATTGTTATTATTGTTGTTGTGGTATTGTTGTTATTTATAATTTATACAATAACCTCCCTGTGGTTCGACCCCGGTTTTGCCGGGTTATTTATTACTTCGACACTCCTGCACTTGGGAGAAGACATCAATCTCTTTGTCGTGTCAATAGCCATTATATTCCCAATACCATTTCGCAGTTGCTGAGGTCAATGATATACACATCTATTTGGAAACTTATTCCCTGTATTTTCCACCTGAGTCCCCTACACATGGATTTGTATACCATCTTCTCCTCGTTGAATGCTTGCACTATCATGGGTTTTATGGTTGTTAGTTGGAGTTGTAATTTAAAGGCTAAGGTGGTGTTTAGGAAATTATAGGTGTTGCCTGAATCTATCAAAATACAGACTGAAATGTAGGGTGTGAGTTCCCTTTCAATAACTCTTTCTTTGATCACCTTTTTCCTCCATTAATCCCTCTTATTCCTCCAGAATACTAAAGGAATACACTTTTATTCTTACATCGGTGTCCTGGCACAAACTTGTCATCGCACCAAAAACACAGCCCCTTCAGTCTTCTATCCTCAAAGTCTTGGTTGTGAATGGATTTAGTGGGTTTTGTGTAGGTCTTTGTGTAGCCATTGCCAGGATTGTTAGACCATGAACTAGGAGTGGTTTTTTATGGAGCTACATGAGGGTTTGCAATGTTAGTTGTGGAATGTGGTGGAAAAGTAATCGTGGCTGGCATAGGATGGTGTGAGGAAACAGTAGGTGGTCTTCTGACATAGGCCGGGGATCTCCTGTATGTTTGTGTATTGGATTGTAGTCGAGACAGGTTATATACATGTCTAAGGGTTTTCGGTTCAAACATCTTGACTGTGTTTTTAATATCTGTTTCCAGTCCCCTAGGGAAGATGATCAAGGCTTGTTTCTCACTTACTTCAGCTTCGTTCCATAAAATATCAAAGTCCTGGATGTATTCCTCCAACTCTCCCCGTTGCTTCAATTCCATCAGTTGCTCTAGAGGATCTTGTTGGGCCCCAAACCGATAGCAAATGGCTTCCACATAATCTTCCTATAAGGTTTTTTGGTGTCCTAAACTTTTAAAGAAGTTTTGATGCCAATAAAGAGCAACTCCATCAAATAATAAGATGCAATTTGTAATTTCTCTGAATCTACAACCTCCTCTATCTCAAAATATTGTGTGCATTTAAAAAGCCATTTGTGCACACTTTCCTATTGAAAGTAGGGAAAAAATGTTTGGGTCGGTGTACCTTATAAGTCGACATTCTATCCTCACGAGGCTCTTTGCCCCTGAATTCAACTCCCTCTGGACTTGGAACTAGCTTCTCAGTGTTAAAACTAGAGCTTCCTGGAGCTTGAGAGAGTTTCAAAAGGGTAAACTCTATTTATTGTGTCATGGTGTCCATCATGTGCTTTATATCATTAATCCATGTCCCCTGGTTCTCAATGGTTTGATCAAGCTTTAAACTTTGTCCCTTCAGTATGTCCACCAGCTGTTCATACTTCTGGCCACTGTCCTGCTTGACTGCTACGATGGCATCTTCCATGTGTTTGATCTCAATGGTTCTAGTGTCCGGTGGCATGGTTGTAATCCGTGGATTGACAGCTCTTATATCACTTGTTACGAGTACAATGTTCAGTGATCCAGATAGTATTGGCTCTGCTTGGTGAGTTTGGGTAGGGAGAAAACTTAGCAGGGAAGAATAACACGATTCAGTATGTAAACATAACGAAGGTATGGGTAGCTGAGTTACAGTAGAAAGTTTATTAACATGTTAACATTACTTAATTGCAGGAGAGTCATTCATTTCTTATTTTTTTTAATGTTAAAATTCATGCAGTTTGTTATAGGTATATATAGCTAAAGACCCTCAGTTGCCCCTGATGGAATTATTACATTTAATCATACATTATTTGAAAAAAAATACAAAAAGATATAGTTTAATTGACTTAATAAAACAGTGCATATCCAGTAACCCTTATTTAATTTGAATCTCAAATCAAATCTCTTCTTCTCCTTCTTCCGTTGGTAACAAAAACCTTTATTTTTATAACAAAATAAATCCCACGAGTTACCTTCTAAGAAAGCCTACTGTATAGCATACCATTTGATTTTTAATCTCCTTTGTGAAATGCTTCCAGTGTAATGCCCCCACCAATGTCCAAAATACTTCCAGCTGCAATCGTATTACAGACCTCATCGTCCGTTGTTGGTGCGCCTACAATGGTCACAGGCTGTTCGTGTTGGCATCTGCTATCTCCAATGCGACTTGCAGAATCCACTGAAGAATCCTCTACTTCCTCTGTCGTCTCCTGTAAGCTTACTGCACTGGAGAGTAGTAGTCTTTGCTTACGATATCTACTTCTTTGAGTGACATTGGAATTAAGAAACTGTCAGCCCATCTCGTTGTTTGCATTACAGCCCGCTGGTTGGTTATGAGAGTTCATAGGACAAAAGCCCGATCCCTGAAAGCACCCATTTTAGTGTCCACCGAGGCAAGGGAGTTTGTGTTGATGGTGGACTCAAACGTAATAGAAAATCCAATGATTTATGGAATTAAGATTTTGCAATCTAATCAGAAGGGTATTGTAATTAATCAAGTTTTAAGTTTGCTTTTTAATAATTATAAATTTAATTTTTTATTAAAAAATTACCTAATAATTAATTTTAAAATTTATAAAATTAATTAAAATATATGTAAGTACGCTCATTCAAATATCTATATTAATAATAAAAAAAAATATTGCAAGCCATGATTGACGCAGAGTCAAAAGAGTCGTGCCGTTTGTATATGTTAAATGTAGAGTCATGGAGCAACTCTTAAAGGTTTCCATATGAACTGCAGCAATATAATTATGCCTATCCACGTTAGAATTTGAAGCCACATCAACTTTGTGCAGACCCTAACTCATCAGACCCATCATCGTCTTCTTGGTTGAGCAATAGCATGAAGGTATTCCATTGCATAGGAGATAGACTCACCATCCGAATAATGAAGGGAGTCAATTTCTATAACCTTGACACGATAATCATCTCCATTCAAGCATGAATTAACAATCTTGCACAGAAAATTAAGCATTGTAATATAATTAATATATATAAATTATATTTTTAGATCTAGAAAAATCAAATAAGGACTATATTGGAATAATTTTTTAAATTTTCTTGAATTAATATATAAATATTATTTTTAAAAAATTATATTTTATTAATTTATAAGATTTTCCATATTCTCTAAAAATAGTAAGCTATTCCTCAAAAAATAAAAATATTAAACTAACAAAAAAAAAGCAATGATCCTATTTACATGACACACTACTAATTTTCCCCTGAAAATCTATAAAAATTAAAAGATTAAGAAAGATAATAACATTTCTATTTAAAAATAAATAAATTTAGCAGCAGCAACTATGAATGAGAGACTATCCAAAATTTATTTCCCAGTAAATACACATCAATATTATGTTGCCACAACTGTTGATTTTATTCAACCTTTATGTCATTTATTTCACGTGTCTATTAGTAAAGGATTCTTGCTTTTATTCATTATATTTATATGTTGATGCTTCCTATCATTTCTATAAATTCTAACTTTTTAATGTAAATATATATTTTTTGTTTTAAATTATTTAAATTTAAATTGACTACAACTAATCTATCAAGAAATTCTATAAAAAATTAATTTGACTAAAATTAATTATTTTCGTTGATAATTATCATAATTATTGACAACAAAAAAACTTTGATAGTACAAGTATTTTGATTTGAAGGGGATACGCATTATTTAAATATAAATGAATCTAAAAAATAGAAAACTATACCTTATAATAATTTCCCTTGCCATTTAAAAGCAACAATATCATTCAAATCAATTCAGTAATTCAATAAAAACATCACGATCAATTCAAAAAAAATCCAAATTAAAAACAAATCCAAAACAAGAAAAAATATTACTTCTTAATTTAACTTACCGAAGCTTTCACTACTGTTTCCATGTATAAAAACAAAACAGGAATAATTAGGGAGCGTGTTGATTGTCAAGTTATAACTTAAAAACTACTAACAAATTCACTGACAATTATTATCTATAGATTTATTTTATCGGTAATATCTTCTGTAATAATAACACATTATGTTTTCTTCTTGATTTTTTTATATAAATTCTTTTCTCACTATAATCCCTCAATATACACTCATTGAAATTTTCTATCTATATATATATATATATATATATGGAGAGAGAGATATCAATGGAAATATTTTGTTGATAAATATTATTATAATTTATTGGTGATATATTGTCATTTGTATTTGTTAATTTTCATGGATAATGTCCTCTTCTTTGTTGTTTTTTTTGTCTACTTGCACATGGTAAATCATATACCAAATGTATTTTGAAGAATGACAGAAATGAAGATGAGGGACAAATGGATGGATTCTAATTTATGGCAGTGTCAACAGCTTAGGTTTCAGAAGAATGCTTGGAAGTTAGGAGATACGGATTAAGAGCAATTCAAAAAATTTATATAGTTCTGGTAAAAATATCATTAATTGAAAGATCTAACGTCACAAGAGTGCTAGAGTTTTAGAAAGAGTCTAGCTAGTGATATCAAAAGAGAAAGTGCTTTCTCAAATTCTTCACATAATCTTAATTTAAAAATTCTTTTTAATTACCACGATAAACTTAAAAAAATATCAAAATAATATTATTTAAAAAATCTTTAATAAAATAATAACTTTTTATCTTATTATATTTTTGAAACCTGGTAAAATAAGAGTTCAGTTACTTGACTCAACTAGTTAGTTGGATAGATTCATTTCTATTAATTGATTAATTATTTTATATAAAAATTATAATTTTATAAAAGAAAAAATTATATATGTTTTATAAGTAATATACACATTTATCCATCTTGTAAATTCAAAAATAGATTTTAATTAAAATATCAAAATACACATGTATTTTTTAATACCAATGATGCAGTCGATTTGCAATAACAGGTAATTTTGAGCAATCAGATGTGAGTTTACCATAACTAAATGAAAATCAATCTCAAATAAAATACATGAATAGCTTAAAAAATATATTTATCGACTAGTAAAACAAGTTTAAATTTAAAAAATTATTTGGTAATGTTAGATCATAATAAAAGTTAAAAAAATTATAACTTTTGATTTTATTATTGAATCAAACTTAAATTTTCATGGGAGTTCCTAGATTTTATTTTCTCTGGTTGCTATGTAAACTGTTATATCTTTAGATATTAAAAATCTTAACGAGACCTTCTAATTTTATTAATTTGTAGGGTTTTCTTAATTGTATTAATTTGTGGAGTTTTCATATTATTTTTTAAATTAATTGATTAGTTAAGAAAAAAATAATTGAAACTTCACATTGTGACATTTAAAAATAATAAAACTTAATAAATATAAAAGTGCAATGAAATAAAAGCATACTATATTACTATTTTTTTTAAAACAGTCAAATTTTGATGTTTAATTTGCTAATTTCATAATGTACAATTTAAAACACCAAGAAAAGTTTCATCCTGCCATGATGCAAGAACGATTGAAAATAACTTTGGGGGATGCATTTTAATTTATCAGTTTTTAAATTTAATTTTTAAAAATTATTAATTCGAGTAATATAAATTTCATGAGTATTATTAAAGAATTATTTATATATTAATTTTACAATATTAAAAAAATAATTAAAATATATATAAAGTTGTAAAAAAAATGATTGAAAATGGCAGTGCATGCGATCTGACATGTTGGACATAGACCTGTCAATTCAATGAGAAAGTCCTGCAAGCTCGTCTGCCATGCTTGGTTTGGCTTTGAAAAGTGAATGATAATGGTGCCGAGCTGTGGCATGATCGTAGCCACGAGAAAGCCCCCCAAGACTTGTCAAATCAAGACAAGCTATCACTTTCAAAACATCCAAGCTACCGGTTAATCCTTGCGCGTTAACTTTTTCTTTGCGTTCTTCATTCCATGATGCACGCCGAGCACTATGCGTTTACAAAGTCATGAACAAGAATTGACTGGGCATAATTTCTTTTAGACATTAATCTTATACAAAAACATGCTGTTTTTTACGTGAAAAACCCGGCAAAGGAATTAACTTGGGGCTCCTGGTATTGGAGCATCTCTGAAGGAAAAGTTTAATAAAGAATCAGATACTAAAAATTATATTTTTAGTTTTTGTTTCTTCGTTGTTTTTTATTTTAATATATAAAGCAAGTAAATAATTATTTTAGCTATTTGTTGTATAAAGAATTATTTTTATATTTCTTTATAAAAATAATAAAAATAAATAACTATTATTAACTAACAACTATTTTTATAGTCGTTGCTTAACAACTCATTTTCTCACTTTAACATATGAGATAAATAGTATTTTAATATTCAAGTGTTCATATAATTTAATTTTTTTATATTTTTATTTATAGTATTCATATGAAAATCTATTTTTATTGTTCAATTTATAACTGTTGATGTTTAATTTATAGCTGGTATTGATTGAATTTAAATTATTACTATTTACTTTTTAATTTTTATTATTTGGTCACTCGTCATTTTTAATTATATCTGAAGATCTAAAAAATAAAATATATCCAAATTAGTTATATAATGATATTAAAATTAATTTAATATAAAATATATTAAAAATGTAATTGGTTTTTTAAATAGTTTTTGTCATTAAAATACATATAATAAAAAAAATATTTACACTATTTAAAAATTATATTTATTTTTTTTAACTTTTTAATATGGCAATCCATTGGAGATGCACCTACGGAGGAAAAAAAAGCTAAGAGGTTTTTCCAGCTGCTTGAGTCAGGACTGGGCGGCTGGAAAACCCATGCCATGTAGCTGGAAACCTAGCCTAGGTCCCCGGCTAGATGAAAACCAAGTTTGCCTATTTTCTCTGCAAATTTTCAACTGAATAATATGCGATGGCACACAAAATAACACATATAATTATTTATAAAATATTCTTATTTTTTTGTAATTGTAATTTTAGATGTTGAGGTAACTTACATGTATTTTAATTAATTTTAAATTAATAATTATATAAATTTCTAATAATTCTGATATTTATAACACTTAAATTGTGATGTGTGGGAGTAAACTCAGCACCTAAAATATTCTCATGCTATCCTGCTTTCTTGTTGATACCGTGACCAATCAGAACACTGGTTTTTACACTTGATGAACAAGAGATTCTTTTAACAGTTAAAACTTACCATTACAATGACAACGACGAGCTACACTTAGCTATGCCACCCTACACCTTCACTAATAGGCTGTGTCCTTTCATCTGCAGCCAAGCCAGCATGTTTACATAACAAGGAGACAGAAAAGACGGGATAGCTATCCAAATATTTCTACATTTTGATCTGATTTCTCCACCTTAAAAAATAAAAACAAATAATTTTAAAAAATAACTTAATTATTATAGAATCTCTTTCATATATATCACCATACACAAAGAATAAAAACACTTCATGTTGCATAATATTTGGAATGATATTTAAGTTAATTAAATGAAAAATCTTTCCTTTCACCATTGAAATTAATGGTGAAGTTTTCGAGGTCGAAGCTTCCAAGCTATCCAGCTTTTCCAACTTCATTGAACACAAGTATCTAATATTTTCTTGCTTAAATGAGTATTCCACAGTATTTGCTATGCGTGTCTCATGTCATTCTTCCCTGCAAAAATTTAATAACACAGGTTACACAACAGATCAAAAGGAGAAATCATGGCGTATCAGGCAAATTAAACTTTAGATTTACAAGGAGAGTATCATTGAAAGTTGCTAATGAAAATCTTATTTTCTTTATGTTTATTTTCAGGGTTAAAGAATATGAGATATAAATCACGAAAAAATGAAAGCTTAGGCTATTTTCCATTACGAAAACTAAATTAAACTTTGAGTTTTGTTTAAACTTGATGTAAATGTACAATAGAAATAAAGGGCAAACCAAAAAATATGATTTAAATGTCCAATATATATCCAAGTATGAGACACTATATCTGATTTTCTCAAAATGATTGTAAGTACTTTCTCAAACACTATCAGCACTGTAGATCCGTATCCTTATCAAACGACATACAAATTGAGGCTACAATAACATATATAATTCTTACTTGAATGTTAGTAGTTTAGGATATCCCTTAGTTAATATACTCTATAATATGCTGTAGTTTAGAATGGTTTCACAGTAATATATATATATATATATATATGGCTATACAGACATAAAAATCAACAAGAATAATATGATTAGCAGCCTCACATAAAAAAAAATAAAAAAAATTGAATTATTCTTGAGGATCTCAAAGGTACCTGATTTTTTTGTTTTCTTCATCTTCCTCTTTCGCACTTTTACAGGAGAAGTACTCAAAAGAAATAATAGAAAAAGAAGCGATCGCATGAAGAAGCATGAGGTACCCTGGGCCTCTATTTATGAGCGTGGTGGGATTGAACAAATTATGGTCATACATCTACATTGGTAATTTTCTTGTTGTCTTTGCTTTTTGATATTTCATGTAGTTTTTGGTAACTATCTTGGGACAGAAAGACAAAGAAAGCTGGAACAGAAATGACAACTCCTCTTTGTTTTTTCATTTTTTTTTGGTTGGTTTTATAGAAATGTTAATCATTAATTTTTTCATCATCAGTAATACAACAATTAATGGCAAGCTTCAATCTCTTTACCAATAATACCACTCCACTCTTTGCACATCAAGGTAATAGTAATTTCATATCCAGGGATAACTGTCATATATAAATATACTTACAACTGTAATAATACTTTCTATAATCACATAAATTATTAAAGAGTTATTTTAATCTAAAAGTTTTAATTTTTAATTTTTATTAAATAAATAGGAATAATTATCAAAACTCTGATATGAGATATTATTATATCATTTATATTATTAATAAATGAAAAAACTTTAATCACTTGGTCATCAAGACTTTGATATCATATCAAAAAATCATTTCACCCAATAGCTTAAGCTGTTAAGTGAGATTCAAATAAATGAGGATAGTAAGATTTAAATTTATAGTCACTTGATCATTAAGGCTCCGATACCATGTCAATGAATTATCTTAACTCGATAGTGTAAACTGTTAGGTGAGATTTTAAAATATAATTTATATTATTTTTTAACATAAATATCTTTATTACCGTAAAAATTTTTTTTGATTAATTCGAGTCATTCGAAGCCTTAAAAAGTTCAAGTCACACAAGTTTTTCGATAGTGTCATAAAACCATCCCACCTAAAAGTTTAAGCTATTAGATGAGATCTCAAAATATAATTTATATTATTCTCTAATATACTCCCTCAAGTGAAAGTTCTTTAGGCTTGAAATTTATACAAGTTCATATTATATTGTGCTTATTTTTTATCAAATAAATAAGGATGATAAGATTTAAACTTGAGACCATTTGGTTATTAAGACTCTGATATCATGTTATAGAATTATTTCATCTAAAAACTTAAGTTATTAGGTAAAGTTTTAAAATATAATTTATATTATTTTTTAACCGATAAAACACACCATCTTTTATATTTTTTTTCTCAATTTATTTTTTATATTTATCTATAGGTGAGTCCCTTATAAAAAAACTTATCTTGCAGGATACATCAAGCATAAAGAGGAAAATGCAAATTCGAAAGCAATCACCTCGTCCCAAAACACAACCATATAGAGCCATTATCGTGTGAAGTTCTCATTACTTCATCGAACAGGCTTATCTTCTTGTTCTAGAAATGCAGCTTTCTCGCCTTCCCTCGTTCAAAAATCATTTCCCTCCTGTACAACATTTGTTTTCAGTAGGATCGATCGGCACTAATTTTTTCTTTTCACCTCTTTTTTTAAAAAAAGTTTTTTAGGAGGTAAATTTTATGTACATATATAATGTTACTAGCACAAAGCTCTGGTATGGTAAGAGTGAAATTAATTTATGTCGAGATTGCATAAAACTTTCATCAAGTCTCAAGGATTTTTTTTTTAATAATCAAGTGTATTAATAAAAAAATTATTTAAAGAATAATGCTTGAAAAAAATTAAGCATCGATAACTTGTAATATAATGTTATAATAATTAAAAAAGATATCATTTTATATTTTACGGTAAGATGCTATTAGTTTTAGCATCTCCAAAATGCCATGGACTTGTCAAATTCGTTGTGCATTCACATGGTATTGCATGTGAAGACTTTTAAAATTGTACCATAGTTTTTGTTCATTTAATTATAACCCATATACTCCAACCCAACCTTGATGTTAAAGAATTATATTCCATGTCACAATCAACGCTGTCAGCATAAAAAGGTACCATCGACACTGTGGACCTCTATTGTTCGCATGACGATGATAATTACGAACGTTACATCTTTGAAGGACACAAGCTAGCTGTAGGGGGGCTGGCCAAAAATAATAATATTCATACGTCAACCTCGATAATAATAATTAGGTGAGAGCAAGTCTGGAAAAGAATCTCAATTCAAATTATTTGAATAAAAAATAAATACAATATTTTTGCTGTTGTTTTTTGTTTTTACTTAAAGCAACTGAGACTCCTCCTCGTTCACACCATCATAATCTTTTAAAGCCATTTCTTTCTCGACGAAGAACATCGGCTGCCAGTGGTGATGGGGTAATTTAATTGATAAAATTATTCAACCGCCGATATTAATTTTTTTTTAAATAAACATGAACCTGCCCCACAACGACCCTACCTTTGTTTTTAACTTCCTTTACTTTCTTCATGTCCCCGATCACTTCTTTTTTGTTCTGCTTCGTCTTCATTTCCTTTACTTTATATCATAATTTTAATATTTTTTTGCATTTATATAATTCAAGCTTTTTTATTTATAATTATATTTTTTTGGTAAAAACATCCTTTAGAAAAACATACATATTATTTTTTTATAGTAAAAAAATCAACCCGTGATAGATTAAATAACTATAATGTCAAAATGGAGGTATTGGATCATTTAAAATGGGCATGCTATTAGTTTTGTGAAATTAAATTGTTGAAATTCGGATTTCTCATAAAAAAATGACATGTATTCCAAGGACCTATAACAAACAATTCAAAGTTACAACCATAATGCCTTTGCTTTGTATTTGAATTGATTGTAAATGATTATCTAACAATTCTTTTCCTTGTATTTATTTTACTGTAAAACTAAACTAATTTTAATTAAAATCTATATAGCTTACAAAATAAAATAGAAATAATAATTATTAATAGGTACTACGCTAGATGAAATCTTAGATATTTGTGTTCTTTTCCTGAAGTTTTTAGATTGTTTTCCTTTTAAAATTTTAAAAGAAAAACTTTTTAAATATCCAGCTTTCAGATGTTTGTTGAACACAAATTTAAATTATTTTCTTGCTCAAATGAATATTCCATAGTCTTCCATAATATTTGTCATGCATGTCTCTTGTCATATCTTCCCTGCAAAAACTTAATAACATACATATTATAAAGAGAAATTCAATCATATCAGCTAAGAGATCACTCCTATTATGTGTTAGTAATGTGCTAATGAACACCCCCCCACACACACACACATCTACCCATACATACATGTAAGATTCTATATATATATATATATATATATATATGTCTCTGGTTATATTTTCCCTGTAAAAACTTAATAACATATATATCATAAAAAAAAATTAATTGTATTAGATAAGATATCAGTACCATTATGTGTTATTAATATACTAACTAACACATCCTTCTACATATTCACAAGTGAAATTATATATATAAAAGTGAGATTTTTCTCGAAGTTTCTTTTCTAGATCAAAGAATATAATATTAAATTTGTGAAAAATTAAAAATTTAAAAAGTTAAAAAAAATAAAAATATAGTAAAGATATCACGATACTTGTTTTTACTATATATAATCAATTGTAAGAGATATTATCAGATTTTCTTAAAATCTGAACCAAAAATAAGGATTATTTCAAATTCTTCATGTAATCTAATTTAAAACATTATTTAACAGTAATAATAGTAGTTATTTTAGAAAAACTTAAAATTACCTGATATTTTTCTTTTCTTCATCTTCTTGTACCTTCACACTTTTGGAAGAAAAGTGTTCCAAAAGAACTTCGAGGAGATAGAATTGTTGATATGATGAAGCATGAAGTGCCTGGATCTCTATTTATGAACGTGGTGGGATGGAACAAATTTTTGTCCTTTTTTAACTTTGGTGCTTTTCCCCTTTCTTTTGTTTTTCTATATATATCTCAGTGATAACTTCAAAAACTTATTTAAGACATTAACTAGTGAATTATAGAGAGGGATAGAATGAGTATTTTATTATGTATATATATATATATTTTAATTATTATTATATTAAAAATCACTTGTTGCATATTTTAGACATGTTTATATATGTTCGATAACAAAATTTTATATGCATATAAAAAGTTCTGGTCAAGTTTGATAATATATATTTATTCATTATTCATTGAATAATATAATTATTAAAAAATATAAAAAACTTTTTTTTATGAAAAATAACTTTTTTAAAGCTTTAAAAGTCAAATAAATTATAAATTACCCTGGAGTAGTTTATATAACTTTTTAATGTTATTTAGAATTTTATGAGGTGTACACGTTTGATAAAAATAAAAAAGAGATTAACCTATATTTAAATATCCATTCTAAAAATAATCTCTAAGAATTTTATCAACATTAATTTTTTTAATAAGCGATAGGGTTAAATTTATTTACTATTATTGTTAATATATTACAATTTTAGCAACTCGGTATTGTATTGAAAATAAAATGGTTTTTTTTAATATGCTTTAATATATATATATATATGGTTATGTGTGTATTTTCTAATTAAAAGAAAGACGTAGGAATTTCTCAGTTTAAAAAGTGCGACCATTCTTAACTAAATTTGACAGTAAAACACACGGTGTAATTTAAAACAAAAATTGAAAATAATTTATTTTAAATTTAAAAGAAGGACAAATGGAGTAAGTTTTGGTACTAGAAATGCAGGTTTTTCTGGCCTTCCTCGTTCAAAAATTGTTTTCCTCCTGTACAAGAACATATTTTTTCAGCTGGACCTGTACTAATTTTTTACTCATTATTATCAATAACTCTAAAATGTTTTATGTGTTTTTTTTTAAGTTTTATATAATTTTTAAAAAATACTATAAATTACTATAATATTTTTTTTATATTATTTTTGTTTTGCTACAGTGTTTCACCACATGTTTTTTTAAAATTATCTTTGTCAAGTTTATTTTTTAATATTAAACTGGTTGAGAATTTATCTTTAGCTTTTTTCTTATATTTTTTTTATTTTTTCAAAATTATATATTATATATATATATTGTTGATTTTATTTTTTTACTATTGAGTTTATTAAGAATTTAATTTTTTATTTTAAAAAAAAATACTTTGGATTGCTTTTGCGTTTTCTCATATGAGGTTTTTTAAATAATTTTTTTTACAATTATCTTTGTTGATTAAAAATTTGACTTTGTAGTTCTTTAAAACATCTTAGATTCTTACAATGTTTTGATACATAATTTTTTTCTTGTTATAGTGTTTTTTCATATTTTTTTATCAATTTTTTAAAATTATCTTTATCAATTTTATTTTTCTATACTAAGCTAGTGAAAATTTAGCTTTGTAATTTTTTCTTTAAAACATCGTTGATTGCTACAATGTTACCTCATATTATTTTTTTTATGATTTTTTTAAATTATCTTTATTGATTTTATTGTTTTTAGTAATGAGTTTGTTGAAAATTATAATTGTAGATTTTCTCATGAAATACTACAGATTGCTATTGTATTTCCCTGCATGTTTTTTTTTTCCTTTTAGTTTTTTATATTTTTTAAAATTATTTTTGTTGATTTTATGTTTTTAATATTAAGTTGGTTGAGAATTATAATCGTATATTTTCTCACAAAACACTATAGATTGTTATAGTATTTTTCTAAATGATTTTAATATTGAGCTGGTTGAGAATTTAACTTTAATTTTCCCCACATGTTTTTTTTTTCTATTTTTTATTATTTTTTAGCTTTTTTTTTAATTTGTCTCTCTTTTTATTTTTTAAATGATTTTTATCAATTTTATTTTTTTTAGTATTAGGCTGATTGAAAATTTAGCTTTATAGTTTTTCTTTAAAAATATTGTAGATTACAATGGTTTTTTTCTATATAATTTTTTTCATAAATTCATGATAATATGCAAGCATGTCATCATAAGTCACAGTATCATATGAGCATGACATCTAGTATTTTTATCTACAGGTAATGCCATGCATGAAAGGTTGTAAAAATCAAAGGTATTAGTGCCTGGATAGTATTTTTTAAAAAAATATTATTTTTAATATTAATATATCAAAAATNATTTAATAAACTTAATTAATTTAATAATATCATTAGAAAATAATATTATTAAATTAAAATAATTTTAAAGCATTAAAAGTATATTAATTTTAAATAAATAAATAAATATTTTAAATTTTAAATTTTTTTAAAAAATATTTTTAAAATACAAAAAGAAACAGTCATCACTGTTTTAGTCACTAATTGATATTCGAGGACGTTGCCTAACTCATTCGTACGAGGCTCTGGTGTGGAGAGAGAGTGACCTTAATGTTATATGTCCAGATTCCATAAATTGGCATGTAGCCTCACGTGACTGTAGGGTATACCAGTTAGGTTTTCAGTACTATGTTTCAGAGAAATTTGTTTTGTATAAAAAAATATAACAAAAAGATAAGTATTTTTTAAAAAATAATATTTAAATAATTGAATTCAATAAACTTAATTAATTTAATAATATCATTAGAAAATAATGATATTGAAAATAAATAAATAAAAAACAACAATTTAATATAAAAATAAATATTTTTTAATATTAAATAAAAAATAATAACAAATTTTAAATTTGAGGTAGCTTTGCATACTGATTTTTTATTTTTATTTTTTTTTATTTTATAAAGGAATAGATGGAATTCTCTCTTTCATAAAATAAAAAATTATGTGGTGGATGAAATATTGGTTAAAATCTCAATTTTTTTTATTTACGTGTAGTGTCCGGGTCAACTTACGCGCACCACGACTAATCCACACGGTTCACTAAACATCCTGCAAGCCCAATGAATAGATAAAATACCGCGGGGGTGACATGCATGTATAGTAAAGTTTGAACCTCACTTGCAGTGAACAGGTTAAAATCTCAATCTTGATTATGTCTCGTCATGCATGAGTAAAGTAGTGTTTGATATTTTTATAATACTTGTTTTTAAAATAATTTTTATTTAAAAATATATTAAAATAATTTAAAAATATTTATTTAAATTTTTTATTTTAAAAAAAACAGTAGCATATGACAACAAACAATAAAAGTAATATATGTTGATAATTTATGGAAAAAGATATCATATTCCTTTTTTCCTCCGGAGAAAAGAAAGGTGCCATCAGTTTTAGCCATATCTAAATGCCATGGACTTGTCAAGTTCACTTTGGTTTTGCCGTGGTACTTACTTTGTAGCACCTCTGACACATCTAGTGTTTTTTTGCACTACATATTAAAAATATTTAATTTTTTATTTTAAATAATCTAAGTTTATTTTTTAATAATTATGAAAATTTATATAATTTTTAATTTTATAATTTATAAAATTAATTAAAATCATATAAACTGCTCAAAAATAAATATTAATTAAAAAAAATACCTTGTGAACCCTCGTAGCTCTGGAACCTGCCCCTCAACCACCCGACCTTTGTTTTTACCTTCCTTAACTTTCTTCGTGTCCCCAACCACTCCTTTTTTGTTCATTTGCTTCTTCTTCATGTCCCCTTCATTTTTCACGCATGCCCCTTCATTTATCGAAAGGGCATGGACATGTGGACAAAATGTTTTTTCGAATTTTTTAAAAATCTATTAAAGAAAAAAAATCAAATTTTGAGTTCAACACATCCCACCAAACAAGCCCCGAAAAACCCACCTTAAGAATTAAAAACAAATCAAATGTCAACCAAAATCCAGTTCACAAACTGAATTTTATGCAAGCCAGTTGCTTAAATCAACTCTTCTTCTCAAAAATTAATCGAATCCTTGAAAATGTAACAACTAAGACCTCTAAAATCAAAGAAACCCAGATGCCAAATGTTGCCAATTGAGGAGTGCATAGTCGTTATACGAGAAGCAACAATGCTCTTGTTTCCTTTTACTAGTTAATTGTTATAGCTAAGAACTTGGGTTGGCTAGCATGAATATGGATGCTATTACTATATCCATGTACATATTAAAATTCTTGATTCATCATTCAAACTCTTTTATTGCTTCATTTGTCAAATAAAAAAAATCTTTTTTATATATAATTTAATCTTTAAAATTTATTTTTTAATTGTATTTTTTTATGCTCGAATTCATGATCAACTTATCAAGATTTGTTAAGAGGGACAAAATTAAAAAAGATGGAAAAAAAGTGTATAATAAGGAGAAAAAGGGTGGCAATTAAAAAAAAGGAGCAAAAAATTTTACTTTGGTCCTCTTACTTTTTAAATTATAACTTTTTGATCCTTTAATATTTTAAATTTTCATATGTGATATAAAATTTTTTTTCTTACTTTTCAATTCCTAATTTGATATGAAAGAGAGAAAGTCATTAAATTTCAGTGGTAGAAAGACAAAGTCTTAGTCTATTTTGGTTATAATGAGTTTCATTTGATGAGAAAAATATCACTAAATATTCATTAGTCTTTTCATTATCTCAAATGATAGATTTAAGCTTAATTTTTTTTGAATTTCAGGTTAATTTTGGGTTTATGAATTAGTTTTTCATTTGTTTAAGGTTATATATGCAAGGTGTTTTATAGTTTTTTAAATAAAAAATTGATTGAAAATTAAGTCTTTAAATAACAAAAAACCTATCAATGTTGATTTTATAGCTATCAGTGGAGCTGAAATATGGGAAAAACAATATGTTGCCTAGCTTTATTTTTTAAATATTATCCCGTAGCAGATGACATGTTTTCCTCTCCATTTGAAAATATAAAAAAATTAAGGGCTCGTAGGCGTGCTCTTTTTAAAATGGGTCTGATGCTCAGGCTTATCAGTATTTGATATTTTTTTCTAATTATTTTTTTTATAATTGATATCTCTTTTATATTTTTTTTATATAACTTTTTTAATTTAAATTTAATTTAATACCATTTCCCTTTGATTCTTTTTAAGACTATTTATCCTTTTCAAAATAATTTTTATTTTTTAAATTATTTTATATGTATTCAATGTTTTGAAGAAATTATTCTAATTTATCTATAATTTTTTTTATTTTATACAAATAAAATTTATTTTAAAAAATAAAAATAATTTGTTCTAGGTACAAAAAAGTAATCTTTAAGATAAAAACGATACGTGCGCATACATTAAAGGGAAAATTTGGGGTTAAATATCATAATTATCTATTTTTTACTTTTATATGAACGATTATCCTTTTAGTTTAGAATTTTATTGGCATTAAAAGCTCTTTCTTAATTCATATATTTTAATATTTATTTTGTTTAATGTTAATAACATAATTGCATTTCTCAATTAAAAAAAATCACGATACAATGAACTTGTTCTATTTTTTTATCATGTTAAAAATTAACTTGAGATCCTATGACATTGTGTTAACAACCTCTTTTTTGAATTTATTAATGCATATGATTATCACTTTATTTTACTATATGTAAATATCCACTTTTCAATTCACAATTATATCTTTTTATTTTAAAAAACATGTTAACAGCACCCATAAATTTATTATTTTGTATTAGAAAAAAATTATTAGACTTATTTCTAAGAGAGTCCAATAGACACATTAATAAAAAAAAAATTTTGCGTTCATGTAATTCAAGCTTTTTTATTTATAATTATAATTTTTTAGTAAAAAAAATGCTTTAGAAAAACATGCATATCATTTTTTTTTTGTTGTTGTGAAAAAAATCAACCCGTGATGGGTTAAATAACTATAACATCAAAATGGAGGTATTGGATGATTTGAATTGGGCATGCTATTAGTTGTGTGAAATTAAATTGTTGAAATTCGGATTTCTCATTACAAAAAATAACATGTATTCCCATTCCCAGTAACTGTAGCAAACAGTTTAAAGTTACAAACATAATAACACTGCTTTGTATTTGCTTTGTATTTGAATTGATTGTAAATAATTATCTAATAATTCTTCTCCTCATATTTATTTTATTATAAAACTAAACTAATTTTAATTAATATTTACATAGCTTACAAACAAAATAAAAATAATAATTATTAATAAATACTACACTAGATGAAATAGATGTTTGTGTTCTTTTCTTGAAATTTTTAGGTTGTTCTTCTCTTGAAGTTTTAAGAGAAAGACTTCCTAAATATCCAGCTTTTAAATCTTTGTTCAACACAAACTTGTAGTATTTTCTTGCTCAAATGAGTATTTCATAGTCTTTCATAATATCTGCAATGCATGTCTCTTGCCATATCTTTCCTGCAAAAAATTAATAACACACATATCATATAGAGAAATTCAATTGTATCAGCCAAGAGATGAGCACCATTGTGTGTTGCTAATGTGCTAATGAGCACACCCCCTCTACAAACACATGTGAGATGATATATATATATATATATATATATATATATATATATATATAGAATGTGTGTAGGTGCATGTCTCTTGTCATATCTTCTTTGCAAAAATTTAATAACATATATATTATAAAAAAAAAATCAAATGCATCAGATAAGAGATTAGTATCATTATGTATTGCTAATGTACTAATAAACACACCCACACACATGTGAGACTATATATATATGGGCGAGATTCTTCTCGAAGTTTCTTTTCCGAGTCAAAAGAATATGGTATTGAAATTATAAAAAATTAAAAATGTAAGCTGTTAAAAGAAAGTAAGAATGTAGTAAGGATATCATGATGCTTGCTTTTACTGTATATAATTATAAGAAACATTATCAAGTTTTCTTGAAATACGAGGACAAAATAAAATCTTCTCAAACTCTTTGTGTAATCTAATTTAAAACATCAAAATAATAATAATAATAAAAAATACATAGTAGTAGTTGTTCTAGAGGAACTTAAAGTTACCTGGTTTTTTTCTTTTCTTCATCTCCTTCTACTTTCACACTTTTGGAAGAGAAGTGTTCAAAAGAACTTCGAGGAGATAGGATTGTTGATATGATGAAGCGTGAGGTGCCTTGGTCCTCTATTTATGAACGCCGTGGGATAGAACAAATTATTGTACTCCATTTTTAACTTCGGTACTTTTTGTCTCTCTCGATATATATCTCAATGATAACTTCAAAAAATTATTTAAGACATTGACTAGTGAATTATAGAGAGGGATAGCAATGAGTATTTTATTATATATTTTTTAATTATGATTACATTAAAAATCACTTATTCAAAAATATATATTTATTCATCACTCATGAATAATATAATTATTCAAAAATATAAAAAACTTTTTTTATTGAAAACAACTTTTTTAGAGCTCTAAAAGTCAAATAAATTATAAATAGCTGAGGGAGTAGTTCATATAACTTTTTTATGTTATTTAGAATTTTATATAACTTTAATATGCTTTAATATATATATGGTTATGTGTGTGTATCATAGCATTCACCCATGTGTATTTTCTAATTAAAAGAAAGACATAGAAATTTCTCAGTTTAAAAAATGCGACCATTCTTAATTAAATTAAATTAAATTTTATATAATCTAACCCATTTGATAAATCTGAGATAAATTGAATGACAGGATGTAATTTAAAACAAAAATTCAAAATATTTATTTAAAACAAAAATAATTTATTTATTAAGGCATTGCGTTAAAAACTTTTTTATTTTATTTATTATATGTAAATATCCGCTTTTCAATTCACAAATATATTTTTTTAATGTCAAAAAATATGTTAACAACACACACAAATTTATTATTTTTCATTAAAAAAAATTTCAAACCTATTTCTAAGAGAGTCGAATAGGCACGTTAATAATTTTAATATTCTTTTGCATTTATATAATTCAAGCTTTTTTATTTATAATTATAATTTCTTGGTCAAAAAATGCTTTAGAAAAACATGCATATTTTTTTTTGTTGTTAAAAAAAATCAACCCGTGATGGGTTAAATAACTATAATGTCAAAATGGAGGTATTGGATAATTTGAATTGGGCATGCTATTAGTTTTGTGAAATTAAATTGTTGAAATTTGGATTTCTCATTAAAAAAATAACATGTATTCCCCGTACCTATAACAAACAATTCAAAGTTACAAACATAATGCCACTGCTTTGAATTTGAATTGATTGTAAATGATTATCTAACAATTCTTCTCCTCATGTCTATTTTATTCTCTATCTATTGTAAAACTAAAACTAAACTAATTTTAATTAACATCTACATAGCTAATGAACATCCCCACATACGAGATTACATATACATACATACATACATATATATATATATATAAATGGGTGAGATTCTTCTCTAGTAAAGATACCATGATGCTTGTTTTTACTATATAATTATATAAAACATTATTAGATTTTCTTAAAATCTAGACAAAAATAAAAACTTTCTCAAACTCTTCATGTAATCTAATTGAAAACATCAAATAATAATAATAATAAAAGTACGTAGTAGTAGTTGTTGTAGAGGAACTTAAAGTTACCTGAATTTTTTCTTTTCTTCATCTTCTTCTACTTTCACACTTTTGGAAGTGAAGTGTTCAAAACAACTTGGAGGAGATAGAATCGTTGATATGATGAAGCATGAGGTGCCTTGGTCCTCTATTTACGAACGCAGTGGGATAGAACAAATTATTGTACTCCATTTTTAGCTTCGGTACTTTTCCCTTTTCTTTTGTTTTTTGATATATATCTCGATGATAACTTCAAAAAATTATTTAAGACATTAACTAGTGAATTACAGAGAGGGATAACAATAAGTATTTTATTATATATATATATATATTAATTATTATTATATTAAAAATCACTTATTGTATGTTTTAGACATGTTTATATATGTTAGCTAATAAAATTTTATATGCACATAATAAAGTTTCTGGTCAAGATAATATATATTTATCCATTACTCATTGAATAATATAATTATTTAAAAATATAAAAAACTTTTTTTATTGAAAATAACTTTTTTAGAGCTTTAAAAGTCAAATAAATTATAAATACCCAGAGTAGTTTATAAACGTTTTTATGGTATTTAGAATTTTAGGAGGTATATGCATTTGATAAAAAAAAATTAAACTATATTTGAAGATTCATTCTGAAAATAAGCTCTCAGAATTTTATCAACATTAATTTTTTTAATTGGCGATAGGGTTAAATTTATTTACTATTATTGTTAATATATTATAATTTTAGCAACTCAGCATTGTATTGAAAATAAAATTGTTTATTAAATATGTTTTTTTAAATATGCTTTAATATATATGGTTATGTGTGCGAACCATATCACACACCCATGTGTATTTTCTAATAAAAAGAAAGAAATAGGAATTTCTCAGTTTAACAAACGCCACCATTCTTAATTAAATTTAATTTCATATAATCTAACCGATTTGATAAATCTGAGATAATTTGAATGACGGCAAAACACACGAAGTAATTTAAAACAAGAATTCAAAATAATTTATTTTAAATTGAAAACAAGGACAAATTGAGTAATTTTTGGTACTAGAAATGCAGGTTTCCCTGAACCTCCTCGTTCAAAAATTGTTTTCCTCCTGTACAAGAACATATTTTTCCAGCTGGACCTGTACTAATTTATTATGGAAAACTACTTAGCTTTTCCATGCCCTTAACTTTCTCATTTTTAATATATTATATTATTACATTATAATTATAATTATAATTTTATTATACTATAATCACTTTCGCATCTTTAATTTATTATATTATATTATATTATAATATATACTCAAAATTCAATGAAATGCTAAATCGTTTTTTTAATTTTTAATTTTTTCTTTGAATAATTTTTTTTGTTTAATCCTGGATTTGATGAGTTAAACTGATTTGACGAGATAACTTGAATTTTTTCTTTTTAATTAATTTTTTTATTTAGTTTAGTTTGTTAATGTTAAATTTTTTTATATTTAATTATTAGACTTTCATGACACATATCTCGAACTTGACGGGTTAACTTGGTTTTACGAGTTAACCCAGTTAATTTTGGGTAAACCAGTCAATTATTTTATTCTATTTAGTTATCATACTTTCACGATGCGAATTTCAGGTTTGACGAGTTAATCTGATTTGAAGGGTTAATCCAGTTAATTTATTATTTTTTTCTTTTTTTTCATTAGTTTTTTTTCTTTATGTTAGGTTTTTTCTTTGTTTTTTTAATTAATTTATTTAATTATTATACTTTTATGGAACCAATTTATAGCCAGACCTCCATCTAATACTATTGGGTCTGATATTACAGTCAAACTCACTTAAACTTATATCATGCAAGTTTAATGTTATTATTAATATTATAAATATTATTCTTGTATCATAAATTATAACTAAACCTAAAAATCTTGGATATACATTTACAGAAAGATCTGATATTTTTAAATCTTAATTGTTTTAATATTTTTTATATAAAATAAATTGACTAGTAGTATTATACAGGTTATATAACTATTAAAATACTCTAAAAGGTGTGGGGAAAGCATTGTAGCTTCCCCACACCTTTTAATAATAATAATAATAATTTTAATTTTAATAATAATTATATATATATATTTGTTTTTTTTTGTTTTTTATACCATTATGGGTTTTGTTTTGCTTTTTTGTTTTTTATTTAATTTAGTTTGTTAATAAAACTTGCGTTTGACAAGTTAACCTAATTTGACGAGTTAACCCAGAATTTTATATTTTTTGCTTTTTTTATTTTTAATTATTTTTTTTCATTTAGTTTAGTTTGGTAATGTTAAATTTTTTTCTATTTAATTATCAGACTTTCATGACAAGTATTCTAAGCTTAACAGGTTAACCTGTTATTTTTTTTTAATTATCAAAATTTCATGATGTGAATCCATGGTTTGACCGGTTAACCTGATTTGAAAAGTTAACTAAATTAATTCTGATTTTTTTCCTTTTTGTTCATTAGTTTTTTTCTTTATGGGAAAATTATTGTAACTTCTCCATGCCTTTTAATTATACTTATATAATAATAACAATAATAATTGTATAATAATAGTAGTGATGATGATGATAATTATATATATGTATATATTTGTTTGTTTTCATTTGTTATTTTTTTGTTTTTATGCCTTTATGAGGTTTCTTTTTTGCTTTTTTCTTTGTTTTTTTCTTTTTAATAATTTTTTTTGTTTAATTTAGTTTGTTAAAGAATCCCGAGTTTGACGGGTTAACCTGATTCAATGAGTTAACCTAGAATTTTATTCTTTTTTTTTAATTAATTTTTTTCATTTAATTTTGTTTTTTAATGTTAAATTTCTTTCTGTATAATCATCATACTTTCATGACACGTATCCCAAACTTGACAGGTTACCTAGTCAATTATGGGTTAACTTGTCAATTTTTTTTTTCTATTTAGTTATTAAATTTTCATGATGTGAATCTAAAATTTGACAAGTTAACCTGATTTGAAAGGTTAACCCAATTAATTTAATTGTTTTTATTGGTTTTTTCTCTCATGGGAAAGCATTGTAGCTTCCCCACACCTTTTAGTTATATTTATATATAATAATAATAATAATTAAAAAATGTATTATATATATATAAAAATATATTATAATGATATAGGCTAGTTTTTTTTCTTTTTGTTGTTTTGTTTTTGTTTTTTAATTAATCTATTTAATTATTATATTTTTATGACATAATCTTATAATCAGACTTATATCCAAAACTCCTGAGTTCAGGGTTGAAATCAGACTAACTTAAATTTGAGTAATGTAAGTTTAATATTATTATAAATATTATTTTTGAGTTAAGCGTTGCAGCTAAATCAAAGGCTATTTGATATATCTTTACAGAAATACATAACATTCTTAGATCTTAGCATTTTTTGATATTTTTTATGCAAGAAAAAAAATAACCCATGGTATATTCTTTTTTTTTTCTTTTCCCTTTAAGCCTTTTGCCATGGATTGTACAGTGTAATCTACGGTGAAAACGCTAATTTTTTAGTTTTTTATTTTTTTTGTTTTGTAATTATTTTTTAATTTAGTTTCTTAATATTAAATTTTTTCTATTTAGTTATTAGATTTTCATGAAACGGATCCCAGGTTTGACCGGTTAACTCGATTAATTCAGATTGTTTTTATTTTCATTCTTCCGATTTTATCTTTTAATATTATATATAGTTTACAGTGAAAAGACTTATGCTTTTAATTTTTTTATGTTTTTTACTATAGACTGCACAGTACAATCCACAGTGAAAAAGTTGATATTTTTTAATTATTTTTTTTATTTTTTTGTTGATATTAATTTTTTTGTGTTTAATTATCAAACTTTCATGACACGGATCTTAGGTTTAACGGGTTAACTCAGTTAATTCAATTTTTTTTTGTTTTCTTCATTAATTTTCTTCATTTATTCTTTTCATTAATTCATTTAAGTATCATATTTTTATAATACAACTTTACAACAAAACTTATATTCAAGAATATTAGGTTTGGTATTGCAGCCAAACCCACTTAAATTTAAGTTTAATGTTATTATAAATATTAATTTTAAATCCAAGTGTTACAATTAAATTTAAAATTTAAGGATATAACTTTATAAAAAAAATTAATATTTTTTTAATATTTTTTTTATAAAAAATTAACCCATGACACGGGTCATTTAAATGTATGATATTTTAAAGGACATTGTACGACTCCCTCGTACAAGGCTCTGCTGTGGTGAGAGAGTGACCTGAATGTTATATGCCCAGATGCAGTAAGTTGGCATGTAGCCTCACGTGACTGTAGGGTATACGAGTTAGGTTTTCAGTACTTGTTTCAGTGAAATTTGTTTTGTATAAAAAATTATAACAAAAAGATAAATGTTTTTAAAAAATAATAAATAAATAAATTTAATAAAATTAATTAATTTAATAATATTATTAGAAAATAATGATATTGAAAATAAATAAAATGAAAAAACAATTCAATACAAAAAATAAATATTTATTAATATTAAATAAATAATAATAAATTTTTTAAAATTTGAGGTAGCCTTGCAAGCTGATATTTTATTTTTATTTTTTTCATTTTAAAAGGGAATGGATGGAATTCTCTCTTTTCATAAAATAAAAAATGACGTGATGCTTGAAATATTGATTAAAATCACAACTTTGATCATTTCTTCTCATGCATTAGCCAGTCGAGGCAGTGTTTGATATTTTTGTAATAGTTATTTTTTAAAATATTTTTATAAAAAATATATTAAAATAATTTTTTTAATTTATTTTTTACATTAAGATAATCCAAAAACATTTAAAAAATTAATTTTTTTAAAACAGTGGCATGGCCACGTAGATAAACAGAGTCTAAGTCATTGAATAATTATGACAACAAAAAATGAAAGTAATATATATGGATAATTTATGGAGAAAGATATCATATTCATTTTTTCCCTCGGGAGAAAAGAAAGCTGCCATCAATTTCAGCATATCTAAATGCCATGGACTTGTCAAGTTCACTTTGGTTGTGGTAGCGCGTCTGACACATCTTGAAATTGTACCATCAGTTTTTCTTCATTTAATTGGAATCCATATCAACCTGGCGAAGCAAGATTTTGTCGTAATAAATTTTTTATAAATAATTTTTTTAATAAAATGAATTTATCAAATATATCATATTTAAAATATTTAAGTTTTACAGTAATTGAATTCAAAATAATATGAATCTGAAATAGAAAGAAAAAAGAATATTTTTATCTAAAATATTATTATATTATTGTTAAGTATTAGCTAAAGGCTACATTACCTTACCAAGTACAAGCTATCAACCATCTTGATTTAAAATAAATAAATAAAATTATTGTAATTAATTAATTAATTATTTATCTAACTTAAAAACCTTTTTTCTTAATTAATTAGATGTTTAAGATTTTATCACTAGTAACTCATTAGTAACTCATGTGGAAAACTAATCATTTTCTCTTTAAAGCTTCTCTTTGATATTTCTAGATCATTTTGTGTCATACAACTAATGTCCATCATAGCTAAAACGCAATACAAGTCCACTTGTTGTCATAAACAATTCTACCCAACAAGAGTTTCAACAAATCACTAGTCAAGTGCAGTTCCCTACCCAAGCTGTATTGACAACAATAGTATAAAATAATACCTTTCCACCCTAGTTTTAACATCTTTAACAATAGATAATGGTTTAGTAGCATAGCTACCGAGTGCAATGGAAGCCTATAGGTGATTACAATAGCTAAAAAGACTAGGCAAAATAACATTCATGACATTTTTTCAAGGGGTCACTCATCTCATTACAATACCCTTATATTAAAATATTTATCGATGGACTATGAATATAAATACTAATAGAAATTTTCATTGATAAAATTGTTAAATTTGATAGTGAATTTAATGTTAGAATAAGATTATGCAAAAAAAAAAATAATCAAATCCCAACGCATAAAACAATATCAACATAACTTAGATGATGGAATTATAAAAAAATAAAACAAGATGTCCAAAATGAAAAAGAAAAAAAGGCATTATTCCTTGAAAGCATCGAGAAGTTATTGTTACTAGCTATTTTATTCATTTTTGGGTTTCCATAAAAAAATAAAAAAATACAAAATATATATATAAAAATATTCAAAAGAAATCTAAAATATAATAAAAGTCATAAAAGGATGATGGAACACTCATAAAATGGCTAGAAATTAGTTAAAGAGATTCAAAAATACAAGACTTGAAATTTTCAGTATATTTTTAGTTGGCGAGAGCCCTATTGACAAGAAAATTTTAATTTGAGAAAGAAAAGTCTACAATCAAATGTTTATGGACTTAATTAAATTTTATTTAAGGTTTAATTGAATTTATGGAGGGTTTAATTATAAAAAAATTTGATTTTTAAGTCAATTTAAGTTTTTATTAGAAAAAATTAAAATTCCAGGGTCCAATTATAATTTTTAAGAGTTGATTTGGTCAAATTAGAGGTTTAATTGTATAATTATTGAAGTTTGATGGTCAATTAGGGACTTAATTAAAACAAGCCAAAACCAAGGACTAAACAGAAAAAAGGCTCTAAAATCAATGGATCCAATTACATTTAAGGAGCTTGATTGTAAAATTGAAAAAATATCCAAGGATCAAATAAAAAATATAATTTAAAGTTGTAAAATGGTATCGTTTTATTGAACACTGTTCATTGTTTACGTGCAGCTGGGCAAGAGATGTTGCAACAATGAAGGCGTTGATTTGCTTCAATCAAGAGGGCATGTCTCATGAGTGATATCTCTTGCCACCATGATGCACGTTGGCCGTTACTCTGTCCCTGTAATAACAAATGAAAACACTTGCATGCTCTGGCTATATAAGCTAAAGGACGTACTAAACAAAGGGGGGATGATAGAGACAAAAGGCAGAACGGAAAGGAAAGGAAAACAGAGAGAACTAGTGGGTAGAAAAAGAACAATAAAAGAATGAAGAGGAGGGAAACAAAAAAAGAGAAAAGGAAGCAAAGGAAACATAGGGATAAAAAGCAGAATAGGGGATAGGATAACGGAAAAGAGGAGGTCACAGGCAGGAAAGTAAAGGGAAGGAGGAGAAAAGCGAAAAAAGGAAAAAGCATACATAAAAGTGACGGACAAAAAAGCAAAGAGGCAACAAGGAACCTATAACAAGAAAAAAAAAACGAGAGGTTGGTGCTTTTGCACGGGAAAGAAGAAGAAACAGCAGTGTCCCCAGGCTTCCCAGTCACTGCCCTAGCGATATCGCTGAGGACAGCCACTAGCACCATCGTCAACTCATCCATCTTAGCTTATCATCCCAGGTAATTCTATTCCCCTCGTCTCCATTCACTGTTTACCTTCTTGCATGAAGAACATGCGTAGTGCACGTTCTGCAAACAAGAAAATAATTATCCATGCATAGTAACCGAGTAATTAATATAGTAAGCAGCCTATGGTTGTTACAGGCTGGATCATCAACACAGCCTACGCGGTTGGGTTGAGTCCAGCCTTGTGTAGAAAGGAGACCCGATTTCATTTTGGACTCATTTAGACCCGGTTTTCTTTTGGGCCGGATCTGACCTAGTTCATAAGACAACATGTCAAAAAGTTTGTTATTTTCCACATATTTCTCTACTGAATTTTGTTTAATATTGATTTGTATTTTTACATTGTAAAGACATAAATCCAGTATTAAGATGTCTGATTTTGATCAAAACATTAAAAATAAAGAAAAATAAAAAATATGTTTTTACCATATGGTCAAGTCTCTAAAAAATAATTAAAAAAAGTATTTTGTATTTTTATATGACAAAGAAAATTTTAAAAATATGTATTAACAAGCATTTGACTTTAATAACTAATTTATTAAAATCACGAGAACTAGACCAATATTTTAAAATTATATAAAAAAATATGTTTTATTTTCTTTTAATATCTGGGGTTACGACCTTATATGTAAAATGTATTCTGGATATTAAACTGTTTTGTTGACATTACAATGGTTAAGTTTTATTTGATAAGATAAGGATCTTTTTACTGAGGAGAACTTTTTTTAAACTATAGACAAACTAACAACTAGAAAATACGATAATACCTTTGATTTTATCAGACAAATAAACAATGTAGCATAGCTTAGGTATGACGTATTATATTTTCTAATACTTTCCTTTTACACAACTAGTTCTCATACCTGATCTCTGAGACCAGTTAGGGTTTCTAGCGATCAAAATATTAGGTGATGATTTCCATTCTACTTTCCACAGATAAAAAACAATAATTCTTTATCTCAGCATATTTGCCTAATATATGCCATTTTGAGAATGAATATTTTTCACCACGATGCCGCATACATATGATACCAACAACGTAAAATTTACATTTTATTTTTGTTTATACTTGTAATTTATTTATATAACTTTTGCTTCCTTTTGTCTATGGCTATTTACTCAATATTTTATCCATGGAAGCATGTTATTTCTATAAAACATATTCAAACCCTTTTTAATAAGATTCTTTTATCTCGTTATAATTGCAAATCATCAGAGAAACATGCAATCTTAAGTGAAGAGAGGGAAAATAATTAAATCAAATAAGAAGTAGATTAGAGAGAGGACATGAGATTGAAAGTATGAGAGAGTTAGTTGGTCTTTATTGGTGTGACTGGATCATGCTTTTAAGAATTTTTTAGTTTTATAAAATTATTTTTTTAGTATTTTTGGATTGTTTTGATGTGTTGATGTCAAGAATTAAAAAATTAAAAAAATATTATTTTAATACATTTCTAAACAAAAAGCATTTTAGATAGTATTTTAGATAGCGGTAGTAATTAGTTTTCAAAGTGTTTTTTTCTTGGAAAAGTATCAAAATAAGTTTTTTAAATTTTTTAAATTTATTTTTAACAATAATATATCAAAATGATCTAAAAACACATTAAAAAAAATTAATTTGAAACATTTTTTTTTAAAAAACTTAAGTTAAAATATAAAGCCAAATACTCTATTAAAAAATAATATCTATCATAGTTGCACTATATTATTGGTAGAAACACTTTGGATCAAAAATATATTGCCATGTTTATTATGAAAAAAAACAGTAAGCATATTTTATTTCAAAAATCATGAGCACATTGCTAACTTGTCCATAAGCGAGTTCGATAAGCAAATATCATAAATAGAGCGGGGGGTGTGGCGGGGAGGGATACAGACAAAGAGAGAGGAGGTCTCTGATCATTCTACACCATAAAACTAATTTGAAAAACAATTACCACCATAACACCAAACAAGCTCTAGTAATTTATATGGTTCATCGGTTTCATTAACTAGACCTTTAAAGCACAATTTCAAGACTCGACTTCCTCAATGGGTGAATTTGTCTACCCAAGCCAGTCTTTAGTTGAATCAGTTAAAAAATTGTTTTTTTATATATAAAACAATAATGTATAGGTATTTTTTATATCGCATGTGTGCAGCGTCGTGTCGAATGCATCTACTCTAGTAATGTATCTAGGTAATCAGGAAATGAGGAAGATAAAGATTTCTTGTCTTCTTATCAGTGTAAAGAGGGAATGAGAATTGTCAACTAGTATTTTGGTTACTAAAAACTCTAACTAGTTTTAGAGATCAAACACACAAACTGGTTGCATAAAGAAAATATTTTAGCACCCTAAATACACCTACCTAAAATAAGCTGCATTATTTAATTGTTTGATATATGCTAAGGTATTGTCATATTTTCTAATCGTTGGTATCTCTAAGGTTTAAGAAAAGTACTCTTTAGTAAGGATATTCTTATCTTATCGGTAAAACTTTAATCATTCTAATATATATATATAAAAAAGAATTTACTATCAGGAATATGTCTTACATATGAGCTCGTAAACCCTGCTACTAAAAGAGAACAAAATAATTTTTTTATTATTTAAAATATTGATATAGTTCTAAGACTTTAAAAAACTAGTTATTAAATACAAAATGTATGTTGATACATATTTTTAATTTTTTATATTATGTGGAAATACAATATAATTTTTCTTTTATCTTTGAAAGAATATATACATATATATATATATTATATAATTTTTATCTTTGAAAGAATATACAATTTTTTGCAATATTTTAGAGAAAACCGAGTATTTTAATACTAGATTTGTATATTTATAGAACCAATTGTCATAACCCAATTCTGGGTTATTCTCTAAAAATCATATTTTTGTTAAATAAAAATTAAAAAATAAAATAAACGTTGACAACATGAAAATAGTAGGTTGGGAAACTAAGCAACAATTTTGGAGGAAATTTTAAAATCGAATTGCACCCCATTATGCCCAAAAATAAAAAAAAATACAAATTCAAGTTGAAGTTGAATGATTATTCAATGAGTTTGCATAAAAATAAAATTCAAGGATATAATTAAATTTTTAATAGGCCAATTTGATTTAATCATGGGCCAAAGTAAATTTTAATTATGTTTAAAAATTAATTTGGATCTAATTAAAGGATTTAATTAAGTGCAAGGACTTAATTATACTTTAAATATGCCAAATTAATTTTATTTAGAGCTTAATTGGTGAAAAATTAAGTTTGAGAGTCTAATTTGAACTCAATTGAGAAAATGGAAATTTTAAGAGGCTAAATTTAATTTTAAACAAGTTAATTGATTGAAATCAAGTGCTAAATTGCAAGAAAATTAAAGTTTCAAGATCAATTAGAGGTTAAATTTACAAAATTGACAATCAATGACCAATCTACAAAAGGTGCCAAGCTACAGAGGCTTAATTGATAAAAACCGAGGGTAAAATTAAAGAAATTGAAAGTTTAATAGTCAATTAGGGGTTAAATTGCATAAATTCAAAACTAAGAACCTAATCATAATAGGTGTATAACTTTAGGGTGCCAATTGAAGTTTATCAGGGGTTTAATTGTCTTAAATAAAAAATTTAAGGTCAATTAAAAGTATAGTTGCACATCATTGCAAGCTGGATTTTTGAAATTGAAGTTTGGATTTTTAAAACTCCAAAGTGTGTATTTTCTAATTAAAATTGGTAGAAATCAAAGTCTAAAAAACATAACTATTTCTAATAAGCACCTTTGATCGTTACCTTATGCTCGTCCAAATTGATAGATCACATAAAATTTGCCTTTAGCTTCTGGCACTTGTAGTGGATTCTAATGATAAGGGTTAGTTTGGATTTTTTTTCTTTTTAATTATTAACATATCATATATAAGTTTGAATAGTCTCTTTTGATCAATTGGTTAAGTTATTGTATTTGATTAGTGTTTCAGAGTATAAATGATAGATATAAAAGAGAAAAAAATTAAAAATAAAATAAATATTTTTATAAAATATTCTGAATTAAAGCAGAGGGAAGAATTTTACTATAAATTGGTATATGCTCACAAAAATTAAAGTATGTGGTACATGAAAACATTAATCCATATCCAAAATAAAAGTGCATGAGCAAGATGTGCACAAATTAAAGCATATATATAATATTTAAAGAAAATACATGTTAAAAATAAATACACAAACCAAATATGAAACATAATAAACAGACAAACAATAAAGCTTAGTCCAATAGAATGTCCTTAGTAGAGTCATCATTTGGTTGCATGTGCACGTTGTCGCAGTGATCATTCTTTCAAATCAGGGTCTCGAGTATGGGTCAAAAGAATAAAGAATTCTTGTCATATATCAATTAGAAAATGTTTGAATTCATCCTTTTGTATTTTGATCACCAAGAACTCTAATTGGTCTTCAAAGTTTAGGTAAAAGAACTAATTATATATAAGAAGAAAAATATCACCCTCATACACTTTACTTAAGGTAAACTGCATTGTTTACTTGTTTAATTTATAAAGTATTGTTGTGTTTCTCTAACCATTGGTCTGCCTATTAGTCAAAATAGTTTCACCCAGTAGAGGGAACCATTGCTTTATGAGATAACCCTAACCATTCTAAAAACAAAACATATTTTTTGCATTTGTTTGTTTTAATATTAGCAAAACATCTTACGTATAAGTTTATAATCCTTAGTGTTAGAATAAAAAAAATGATTTTTTTATTATGTTTTTGAAATATAAATCAAGTTTTCATGGATTAAATAAACTTGTTATATACATGTAAAAATACAAACAAAGCTATTTTTCTTGATTTTTTTATATCTTAAAAAAATACTAAATCATATCATTTTTTATGCAAATATAATTTTTATTTGAGAGACTTTGACCATATGCAAATTAAAAATATTTACGTATTTTTTTAACAAATATTTTTGTTGTTTTGTAGTTTTTTTTTTAAGAAAACATGTTTATTTTATACCAAAAAAAGCACCTTATATGGAGGTCACAATCTCAAATATTAAATAATAAAAGGTAAAATGTGAGAAATATAAAAAATCACAAATAGGTCCCTTGAAGATATAAAATTAAATTAATTAAAAAATAAGGCATGTGTTTGGAAAATACTAAAAAAATAAACAGTACTGAAAAATTGGTAAGACATGTTTGTCAAACATGTCTTAAGCAAAAACTTAAAGGCTTAGACATTGGCTTAAAATTGCGTTTAGCGAACATGCTTTAAGGGTAAAAATAATATATATTTTTTTGAAAAGTTTTCCACGTGTTAAATATACCGTTACCCTAATAGATTCATCCCAACCCAAATCCTAAAAGCCCAACCATTCTCAAATTTGCAAGAAAGAAGATCAAAAGTTTTTTTACTAGAATTTTGCTAAGAACATGAATAACACACTGAAAAACCTAGAAACACAATCAATGATTCAGGCCATATTTCATCGATTGAAAAGCACAAATAGATAAAGAATAGAAGATTGAAATATAATGATGCATTGGATTAGAATAACAAACCAAGAATGGCTTGAAATCAAGTTCGACAGTTAAGAATATAAACAATAACGTTTAAACTTTCAATGATCAATTTGTCCAAAATAAGCAATTAATAGATCAATCAATTATAGAGAATAATGTATGAGTTTTAGCTTCGTTCAAAGTGTATAAATCAAGTCAAAATTTTAGTTTCCAGAAAATCAAAATTTCCAATAATGAACCCCAAAAACCTATAATTTTCCTAAAAACCCAAGAAAAGCTAAAATCCTAATAGCAAGCCTTAAACCAAACCAAAATAGCATTAAACATGAATATATTGACTTATAAAAACTCTTAAGACACGTGAAAGAAAATAAGTAGAAACAAAAACAAAGATTTAACTATAAATTAATAGGAAAAAAAGCAAAAAAGGAGATCTTTAACTAAAAACAATATTTATTGATTCTAACAACTACTCTTTACTAACATTATCATAAAGTTAGCTTGATCAACCCAGCATTCTACCAAGAACAACACATGATCATGCTTTTGGTGAAAAACAACAAGAATCAAAACAATTTTATATATTAATCTAGGCATCTAAACATGCTAAAATATCTCTTAACAACATTTGATAATATCAAGTTACAACTTTAAGACAATAATTTATACCTTAAATCCAATCTTTAACATATATATGCATATTAATTTAAAAATAAAAAAAAGCATTTAAAAACAAATGTTGTCAAAACATTAATAACCAAAACCTAATATAACTAATAATTAAATATTGTTCAGCAAAACATTAATGAGAGGGAAGGGATGTACCTATTAAGCTACATCTTTCTATCAAAGTTTTAATATACACATTGTAAGGAGAATGTTAATTCCTTATCTAGGTTATTTCTTTCTTTCCTCTTGATTTTCACATTATTTTAAATCTGAAATTGTTCTTCATTCGCTTATTTTCTTCTTAATGCACAATCCTTATAACTTTCCTTTTAGTCAATTCTAGGGTGTTCTCCTCAATTCCTCTATGTTTCCTCTCTTTCTCTCTATGGTCTCCCTTTAAAAAAATAAACTTCCCTCAGCTTAAAAGCACTTGCCCTTTTATAAGCAAACAAAAACTAGAAGTTGAAAAACCATGGTGGTTTTGCACAAAGATGGGTGGTTATGGAAAATTCTTGCACATCTTCTCCTCTAACCTTTCTAGAAAGAAGCATTTTGATTTATTTTGTCCTTTTATAAGCTCAAACCTACGGGTGGTTTTGCATAAAAAATACAACCACAAAGTCTTCTCAAACATGGAATTTTCTTCTTCAATTATGACTGATTGAGTGAGCTACTTTGGCAAGATCATCGTGGCTAATAAGATATAGTTGTGTTATAGAAGGACATGCATGTAAAGGATATGTATATCTACCATGAAGAACAAACCTCATCTAATTTGGAGGTTTAAAACTCCTTATCCATCTTAAATAATAAATTTTATTACAAATAATAAAATCATTGTGTACCAAAAACTCTTAAATTAGTTTATTATAAAAAAAATAAGACAACATTTCTATTGTGTAGGTAAGATAGTATTTACCAATAGGTTTTCTAACCATCTTAGGTAAATGAAAGCTTGGGTTTTGACTTCTTGGGCCCAAAAAGCTCATTTCAATATTCTATGTTTTTGTCTTTTTACTTGAAAACACATTAGAAATAACCCTTAAATCATAATATACTTATATCTAATCCCAAAGAAGTCTTTAATTGGTTAAAAAACCAAAAAAAAATCCTAAATTAAAAAAAAATATACAAGCCTTAATTTTTTTTTCAATAATATGAAAGTTTAAAAAAACTAAATAGAATTCTTCTTGTCAAATAAAACTCATTGATAGCAAAATTAATTTGTCAAAGTGTCACTAACTGACAACTTTTTCTTTCTTTCTTTGTTATATAGTAACCTTTTCTCTTATCTATCAATCTCAAGTAATGAAACAAAAACTAAAAGAATCAAAATAGAAGTCAATGGATACAGATGGAAATGTAATCCAAACCCAATGGATACTCATCTGCATGAGTGAGTTTATTTTATGAATAATTGTCTTACCTAAAGAGTAATGGATAGGTTATTGTTATTATCAAAATAGAAGTCAATGAAACAAAAAATAAAAGAATCAAAATAGAAGTCAATGGATACGGATGGAAATGTAATCCAAACCCAATGGATACTCATCTGCATGGATGAGTTTATTTTGTGAATAATTGTCTTACTTAAAGAGTAATGGATAGGTTATTGTTATTATCAAATCTGACCTGATACTAATTTATATTTTTATTAAAATAATATATAATAATTATAAAATAGATATTCATATGAATACTTGAAACTTAATAAATAAAATATAAATATCTAAATTTTTTATCCAATAGATAACGAATAGGGCATGAACATAAAAAACTGAACTTGTGAATATCCGTTGTTATCCCTAGTTAAATGGATAATATATGAATAAAAAAGCACTTTCAGTTTAAATTCAAAAAAAGCCAAGAGATTTTGTTTTTGGTTTTTAGTTTTCTTTTTTTAGTTGTGTCTATGCTAAAAATTAAAACCTCCAATTAAAAATTTAATAAAATAAATTTTTTGGTTAAAAATATTTGGTTCATGAATACTATTAAATAAAAAAACATTAAAAATATTAGCAAGTGACATTAAAATAATTAAGCAATGATGAGATACTGAAAACAAGTTTGAGAAGCAGTTTTGCATAACTAAAACTATATCTTTTTTATCAATTAGTTTAAAGGACAAAAGTATTATATTTGTTTTCTTTCCCTCTAAATGAATTTTTTCTTGTATAAAAAATTTATAACATTATGTTAATCTTATGATTTATACATGAATAAAAAAATTTAATAATATGGTACTGTAATAGAAACAATATAGTATATCACAAACAAAACATGTAAGAAAAAGGAAGGCATGACTTTCATTTTGTATATAATGTACTTGTAAATATGTTGTTTGTTATTTGACAAACAAACTACAAGCACAAAAAAAAAAATAGAATGAATAATAATTAATACAAGATGGGTAAAACTACTAATTAAAAAAACTTAGTTTGTGTACACTGTACGGTACTGGCTCAAAACAATCTATATTAAAAAATATTGAAAGTTTTCTCGGTCACTTCCAATTTAAACATCCTCCATATGAAATTTATTTTGATCATTATAAAAACATTTTTCATATAAAATTTATTTTGATCATCATGAAAATAATTTTAAAAACAAAAATTTCTTATTAGAATATTTAAACATTGATTGCGAGTATGAAACAACATGATAGAGTTTATTGAAAATAGAGTTTATTGAAAATAATAAAATTGATGTGAACAAATAATTCTTAAAGTTCATCAATTTTTTTAAAAAAACATAACATGTTTATAGTGGTACATCTTATTTACATATAGTCTTTTAGTTATCTTAGATGATTGAAAAGTTGAGTTCCGACTTCTTGAATTTAAAATATATATATTTTTTACTTAAATTCTTTTTAAAATACTTTATAAACTTGGTTAAACCTAGTATCTAACCCCAAAACAATTTCTTATTATTAAAAAATTATCTAAAATTTTATAAACAATCTCAAGCCTCAATATACTGTTTTGATAAGATAAAATGTTAAAAAAAAAATCTAAATGAAACTCCGAATATAATTCATGAATATCGTGATCATTTTTTTGTTAAGACATGACAACCGACGACCCTCTATCGCCTCCCTCATTTTCTTATGGTTGATGTAGGTAGAGGAACATTGTCTGGAGGTAGAATAAAACCTCGTGCAAATTAGTTTCAATTTTGTTTTCATTTCTTTTAGCCTCTAAAAATTTTTTTGGCTAGCAATTTCATGGAATATTCCAGTGATGATTTGCATAACGATTCCTCCACATTCAAACTCTCCAATGCTGATGTTTCTATAATATACAATCCTTCAGTCTCTGCAAGATTTTTGCTTTCTTCCTTGTCAACTTCTCTAGAATGGCCGATTCCATGTTTGTTTCTAAAAAGAACTGCAACCATAGCTCATGCAACTATTTCTTCATGTTATCAAACATTGCTCTCCTAGTGATATTATATACCGGTAATACGCCTAGTGCCCCCAATAGTATGAGCTAGTAATGGCTCTAAACCTGCAACAAGTAAAAATATTTTATGAAAAATATTGGAAAAATATTATTTTTAATAGATGGTATCCATGAGTGAATTGGGACTACGAGAGTAAATCAAGAGAATATTGCTCTCCTAATAATGTTATATACTAGTAATGCGCTAGTGTCTACAATAAGATGAACTAGTAATAGCTCTAAAACCTGCAATGGGTAAAAATATTCTTATCTTGTAGGTATTGATAAAAATATAATATGTTGTTTTTTTTAATATATGGTACGCATGAGTGAATAGTTGACAATGAGAGTAGATCTAGGAGACCTGAATTGGGCTTAAAAATTATTTAGATAGACTTAGCTTTTGGGCCTTGTACTTTGCATGCCCTTTGTCTAAATAAAAATATATATATATAACGCATTCAACTCTTTAGACCTCAGCTAATTCTATGGGCGTGGCTAGAAGTTAAAGCCCATATGATATTATTACATTGCTCCATAAAGAAGTTTGAGCCTGAAGTTCAATAACTCCAAAGAGAAAATGACGAAAACCAAAAAAAAAAGGATTGCAGTCATCCGCAGGATTATAATATAAAAAAAACTGTACACTTTTTATTTATTGATATCAGCAGAGTAAGGAAGCTTTGCGGGGGTAAAATTTCTGTACAGAATCATTAGTGTATCGTCTTTTGATGCTTTAAGTTATCCCATGGATAGAAGGATGCATGTCATTGCCCACAAAGAAGAAAGCATGAATACGACGGGATAATTAAAAAAGAAGTGTATTTTGTGAAAGGAAATGTCATTTTCTTTCACCAAGTTGCATTTTGTTAAAGTCCTTACGAAAATGAAACGAAGCCGGACAAAAAAAAATAATGCATTCCAAATCTCTTTAAAAAAAATAAAAAACCATTCTAGAATGAATAAATTTTTATTTATATTGGATTTAGATTTACTGCAATGGCTGCGTATATACGTTGAAGGATTTATATTAAACAAAAAAATAATTATAGATTATACATCAATTGTGATAAGGTCCATTTCACGTTAGTTTTACACCCTTGAATTGTTGTCATTGAAATAACGAGGGATGCGCCTGCCAGACCTAACCCTAAAATAAGTGTTATACGCTTTAATAGTTGTTATAATTCGATCAACATTCTTTTCATGAACCTCTGTAGTTGGTGGATATGCTTTTTCATTGCGCTATTGATTACAGATGTTTCAAGGTTATGTATTTGAGAATCTAGTTGCTATTTTTGGAATTCAAAACAGAGAGATAAGCAAATCGATCTCGGAAGATGATAGAGGGGGCAAATTGGGTTCATAAGAAGGACCATATATCTTCCCTTAGCAGTTCCGGAGAGCTGATAGGGTATGTTCCTCGTGAAAGTGTTGTGCATGCTCTAGTAGGTAACATTTATAGGAGGCATAACATTCATGAGAAGGCAATGTTTCATCTCGCTCTGGTCTGGTTTTGCTACAATTAAGAGGCATAACATTGAAGTAATACAATGTTTTACTGCCAAATTTTCTTGTGGGTTAACGTCTTTGAAATTTCAATTTGTTGTTCAAACAAACAGAAGAGCCCATTGGAAGACTCTACTGCTATGTAGGATAGAGAACTTCCTCCATAGAAAGGAGAAGGCGGAGCTAGGTCATCTACCTGTGGATTATCGTGATGAATGTCAATAACCCACGGCCATCCATTCTGCATCAAAGCATGAAATCCCCCCTAAAATATCATGAAAACCGGAAATTAACCTTTGTTTCCAAGCAGAAAAGTCCATTTCTCATCTTCATGCTAACAATAAGCCAATTCGCAACCCTCACCATAGATGGTCACAGCCACATAATCATATGCGCTTGCCAATATTGAGCCTCGAATGACCTACCCAAATTATAAAAACGTAATGTTTTACTATACTTTCCGTCATGGATTTTAACAATATACACCTAACATTTTATGGAATATATAAGAGATAAAACGATGAAGAGGAAAAGGTGCAAGATAGTTAAGTGTCGATAACATGTTGTGGTAACAATTATTAAGTGTAGATTGCTCGCAATTTTATATCAAGTAAGAGGGCATAAACTTGTAAAAGAGTTAAAATAAAATTTTAGTGTGCATGTTATGTAACTAATAGAATATTTGAAGTTGTATTTGATTCCATAAAGATATTAGAATGCATACTAATTTATACAAAACTAACTATATCATACTTGAATTAAAAATAGTGCAGAGATTAGGTGATTGTTGAAGATTAATTATTATGGTCAACGATTAATTAAGTAGTTTGTCCTTAAGACTGGAATGGTGGTCCGTTGATGCAACAATTTTCTTACAAATAATCTCCCACGATTTCAACATAATTTTAAAGTCTAAGAACTAAATGAATATTAATGAACTTAAAGAATATGTTTGATATTATGGTGCAGTATTTATTTTAAAAGTATTTTTTATTTAAAAATATATTTAAATAATATTTTTGAGATTTTATATTTATTATTAACATCAACATATCAAAATCATTAAAAAACACTAAAACAATCAATTTAATATCTTTTAAACCAAACATATTTTTAAAACACACTTTTAAACAAAAAAACAAACGGTGTAAAAATCTCTATGCAAGGACAAGAACCTAAGCCTTTTAACGAAGAAAAAAAAGAGGGGAAAGACAAACCACAACAAGACGCAAAACAAGCTAAAACTATAGAAAGAAACCTAAATAGCCTTTACAAAGTAGAGAACATCTCATTATCAACCTCTTTTTATATTGATTTTACAGTTTTATACACGTAGTTTGCTTTTGTGGGATTTGTCGTGGTATTGACATGAGATTTCGGTGGAGTCCACTTTGGAGATTGGTATGGAAGCTTGTTTTCATCCTCATCCGAGGCAACTTCTTCATGCACTTCAGTTTGCTGTCTGATGTGTTGTTTTCATCTGCAGGTAAATATTTAATATTTCTGTACGAGTCCAAGTCATGGTGCTTCGGTGATGGAATGCTCACCCGTTCCCTCTCAGCCTTGTTGACGACCACATATGAAACCATCTCGCTCTTGGGAGAGAGTGAATCCAAAAATTGTTCTCTCTCATTCCAGGTAGATCATGGCAACATCCGGATATTACCACGATCTTATAAAATTATGCTCAATGAAAAAAAAAAACTGGCATTTATTTTATTCTTTTTTAAAAATTATATAGTTTAAAGTATCATAATTTATTATTATAATTATTAAAAATTTAAATGGTTAATATAAATTACATGATACGAGATTAGTTATATTAAAAAAAAATATTATCACATCTTAAATATCTTATCTAATATAAGTTGCATCAATTATTTTATTTAAAATTATTAAGAATTTTTTTATATAATATTACTAACTCTGGAGTGAATGAATGTTTATCCACAAGTATTTGCTAACTCTAATATTGATAAATATTACATAAATTTAAAAAGTACAATATTATTAACTTTGATTCTAGTGAATAAGTTAGTAAAATTTTAAATTTTAATGAAGAAGAAAAAAAATTTCTAAGCCCTTTTTATCTTTTTTTTTCTTTTTAGATAAAAATAAAAAAATACATTGCATAACATATTTATATTTAACAGTAAAGGTTCATAAATTAAGCCTGAAATAGTAAAAAAACAAAACAAAATACAAAGGACCTATAAATAAATCAATGAAAATATTCAATTTTTTTTAAGATTTTCTAATATAAAAAAAAAATTCTTTTAATTAAATATCAAAACAAAACAAAATAAAAAAACATGACAAATATATTTTTAACAAACAATAATTTAGATCGGGTGGGCTTGAGATCCAGACCCAGCCCACTTTTCTTCTTTTTATTTTTTTGCTGGCCTGGTCCGGTTACTGGTTCAAGCCAGTAACCAGGCCGGTCTTCTTCTCTCTGCAAGCGCTGTGCAGACACTTCTGCTACAGGAGTGAATTAAATGTAAAGCGAGGGAAGAACGGGAAAGTTACCTCTGCAGATGAAGGCCGAATGTTCGAAGACGATGGCACAGCTCTGGAAAGCACTCCTTCTGCTCTTCCTTTTGTTCTTCTTCTCTTTTACCTTCGCTTCATTTTCTGTCCTTTTTTCTTGTTTTAGTTTTTTTAGTCTCTCTCTCTCTCAATCTCTCCCTCTCCTGCGATTTTGTTTTTCTTTTTTCCTCCTCTTTTCTTTCTTCTCCCTCTGTCCTTTATAGGCATCCTATCCTGCTACCTATCTTCCATGATAGTGATAAGGCCTGGGTTTTTATGTCTTGGCTGCATTGGGACAACAACAGTCCTGCCATTGCTGTGCTATTGATGGTGGTTTCCTCCACGCCTCAATATCTTGTTATGGCGATGGAGGAAACAAAAATGAACTGAGAACCTGGTGAGGGAAGTCGTGGGAATTGCAACGTGTCCAGTGGTGTGAGTTGTCTGATTTGGTGGCAGGCTGTATTTTTTATTTTTTTTAAATAATTTTTATTTTGAAATATATTAAAATATTATTTTTTTTCTTTTAAAAAAATTATTTTT
The DNA here is from genome assembly GCA_015708895.1 of Populus ilicifolia. Classification (NCBI taxonomy): domain Eukaryota; kingdom Viridiplantae; phylum Streptophyta; class Magnoliopsida; order Malpighiales; family Salicaceae; genus Populus; species Populus ilicifolia. The sequence goes on along the minus strand of SRLM01000660.1, from coordinate 288,085 downwards.
AATATAAATACATCAAAATAATTTTAAAATATTAATTTAAAATAAATAAATAAATAATTTTTTTAAAAAAACTTTTAAAACATAAAAATAAATAAGCTTAAAAAAACAAAGAGTAAAAATAACAAAACAATACCGTTTTCAATTTGATCTTTGAAGGTTTTAATATTTTTTAAATTATCCTCTAGGTAAAATTGTAATTAGATCTATGCATTTAGGTGCTTTTTATAAAATTATCATTGCGTTTCATTTTAAACAATTTAGTTATTAATTTACTTTTGAACTTCTTTATTCTTTCAAAATTACCCTTGGAAAAGAAAATTAAACTCCCTATAATACCTCATCTTTTCACTTTGATCCTTGAACTTCAATTTTTACAATTCTAACCCTAATTGGCCCTGAATTTTAATATTACTTTAATTAAATCCCTGATTTTCTTAATTAAACTAATTCTAAACTTAATTGAGTCTCCAAAGTTATAAATTCTTCCATTAAACTCCTATATCATTAATTAAACTAATTTAAAGTTTAATAAAGTTTCAAAAACTTCCAAAGTTATAATTCCACCCTGAGCAACCCTCAAAAACTTCTCATTTGAGTTTTCCTGAGCCAAATCTTTTTTTTTTCTTCATTCATTTCATTTCTTCGTTCCATTCATCATTTCATCTTCTTTTTATTTATATAAAAATCAAAATCAAAAACTGAATTATCACATCATCGTTAGAATTCGGACTTGAATTAAATGGTGTCCTATCAAATACAGGTTTTGTTGTGCTCTCTTCAAACACCTTGAGATTCACTCTTCCATTTTATTTCATGTTTTCAGGTACCGATTCAGGATTGATATTGTCAATGATATGGATTTTGTCAAATACCAACCTATCTTTTGATTGCATACTCTCACTTGAAGCTTCATATATCCGTCGAAGTTCAGGTGTCAACGACCCATCAGAATCATACACAATCCCTTATCCATGACTAGACATGACCATATTGTTCATTGTCGTGAGATTCATATCTTGAGAGTTCAACGGCAGCTCTTGCAGCATGTGCTGCGTAAGCTGCTGATTCAAAAGCCTCTAGAGCTGCTGAAGCTACATCTTTGTACTTCCTTCCTTTCAATGATCCGGACAGCTCCTCCTCAGGCAAAACATGGGTTCTGGCTTGGTACTTGGTAGCATCTACCTTGACTGATTTATATTCATGCTGCTGCTCCTTTGGCTGGTCGACATGCAGATTTTCCTGAAACCAACAACGACTGTTAAACCTCAATATTCCATAGGAAATTGTACTCATTTTGTATTTTAGAAGACTCGTACTTGTGCAACTACAGGAGAATCTTCCTCCAAATGCAGGATGATACCATTCTCAGCTGCAATGTCCTTCAGCAGTTTCTTTCTGTTTTCCAAGCTTGGTTGTCTTGCAGAAAGATTTTGTATTATCTAAAACAACAAAAGAAAAACACAATTAAAAAAGATGTGAGAAGAAAATCTGGTATAATTTAATCTGCAAATATTCAGCTATTTACATTAGGATGCACTCCGCAGTTTCTGCGCAACTCGACAGCACAAGCAGCGAATTCTTTTCCAAATCTCGATGTGAAAACTCCACGAATCTCTTGCAACTCTGGAAACTCACCACATCTGGAAGATGCAAAGATCAAGCTCGATATTGCCTCCTTGAACTCAGGACACTCTCTATGTAAACAACGGTAATCCATGTAAATTAATAATATTCAATCTCAGAACAAAGGAAACAAAGTTTTCAAACCCTGTATCACCACCACAGAAAATGAACATGATTGATAAAATTCAAGAAACTAACTTGTTTGTTTCAAGTTGGGCAACTCTTTCGATCAGGAAATGTAAGTAATCCTCCATCATATCAAAAGCACACAGCATATTCTGATCCTTGATGACATGCTCAACCTGTCGAGCAAACTCCATCACATATCAAATATGTAAAGATTGAAAGATCAAAGAAGCAAAAGGTAAAGGGAATATCATGAATTTACGCGAAGTAGAGCTCTTTCTTGGTGTCCAAGGTTAAGGAGCTGAATAACATCAGACTTTGCCAGGGAAAGCCTGGTTTGTCTCTGGTTCTTGAGGATGACGATCCTAGATATTGCTAGTTTTGCTAGAGAACTTAATCTAGAGGTCTTGAGTTTCCTCCGGAAAAGAGCATCCAGTTTCTTTCCCATGTTTTGCACTCTATAATTTGTTGCTGCTGGTCTCAAACACCATGAAAGGCCTGAAGAAGCAAAACCTTGTTCAGGGAAGTTTAAGAACCTCAAGGAGTAACTAAGACCATGAAAACTTCTCGATACAAATTGAAGTTCCTGTTTGATGTGTCTGTCTGTGATGAATTTCTATCACAGTCAGCTTCTCAGTTCACAGGTTGTCATATGTAGCAATCTATAATTTGTCGCAAATTTGATTGGATGTTATCAGTAAGGTCAATATGGTGAAGGTGATGTTAGCCCGTTCTCTACTTCAAAGATTTTTTGGTTAGTTCTTGGCGGCTGCCGCTTCTTTTTGTCTAGAAGAAGGAATAATTCAGAAAACTATGAGCCATAATTTAAACAGAGGTATTTTATTTTTATTAATATTTTTCTCAACAACTGTTCTTCTTGCGGTGGCCTTGACCTTCGAGGGTGTAAAGGCCAAAAGGGCAAAGAAAAATAAAATGCAAAACTACCACCTGATATACTTTTTTTTATTTTGTCGAATTTCGGGTCTTAAAAAATGTTGGCACATTTTAAGCGAATAATAATTTCACAAGTTTTTATGAAACTGTCAATCAATTTTATTTTGGACTTGGCATCTGTGACAAGATGATGGACATTGTTTATTACTGTGGTCCAATTGTATTTAAAAAATAATATTTTTTTTAATTTAAATTAATTTTTTGATATTTTTGTATCGTTTTGATATGATGATATTAAAAAAATTAAAATTAAAAAAATATATATTATTTTAATATATTTTCAAGTGAAAAATACTTTAAAAAATAACATTTATCATAATTATTACAAACACTGTCTAAATATAAAAAGTGAGATTCTCTCAAACCCTAAAAAAAATGTGAAGCACCACCATGTAAAAAATAACATAAATTTAAGGAAAAAATTGTAGGAATTTAAAGTGAGGAGGAAAAAAAAGAAAACCTATAAATAAAACAATAAAAAACTTTTAGGAAAAAATATAAATAAAATTAAAATTCATAAATTAAATATGTGGGGTTAGTTATCTTTCACTAGACTACCTATTTATAATATTACAATCATTAAGTTCTATCTAAACATTCAATTCTATACCTACAAAGATTGTGTCTATTAGATAAATACATTACATAATAAATCCAAATATAAATTGCACTTTATCAAATTAATAACCAAGTGAATTTTTACTAGTCACATAATTTTGATCAGTTTAATATGTTGAGAACTCTTGTTCTAAACAAGATTAAGTGTCATGATTACTTATATATAATTAAATTCTCATCGTTAATTATTTTTTTTATTGATTGTAAATTCTAATTATGTGATTGATTGCTTCTTAAATTTTTTATTCAATTAAAACTTTTTAAGCTTAGTTGATTTTCCTATTTAGGATCAATAATTATTTTATAATTTTGATTAGTTTAATCTGTTAAAAACACCTATTATAAATAAGATTAAATTTTTGGATTGCTCACTCACACGCACTCAAACTTTTAGGGTGATTAATTTTTCTTTAGTCAATCATACTTATGTTCATCTACTCAATTTCTTTTTACTTTCCTTAATTGAGTAGAATTCTATAAGCTTAGTTGATTTCATTGTTCATAATCAATTTTAGACTATCCTTCCAGTCCGACAATTAGAAATAATTATTTTTGGTTGGTTGGCACATAAATATTTATTTTTGGTGTAAACACACATCATCCCAAGCAACCAAAACAGTTCTTAAACTTCTTAGACAACATTAATAATTTAGTCCTTATTTTCTGTGCACTTAGATCTTTTAATAGGTGATTATTAATTAAGGAAAATATATTGAACACAAAATAAAAAGGAAAAAGTCGATTTCTTTAACAAAATCCATCTCATCACAAAAAAAAAAAACACTAATTATGTGTAAGAATCTATTCCAAAAAACACCTTAATATTGCCCGCATAAAAAATCCTTGCTTTTTTTGTTATAGCAACCCACAAAAATCAATGAAGAAAACAACCTGAAGACCGACCAACGCCTTCTTTCTATATATATCTTAGCATGTGTCAGCCACAGAACAAAAATAAACTAGGGAAATACTTTTTGTTTTGTTTTGTACACCTTTGGACATGCACAGATATATCTTTTCATAGCTTCAATTTATTTTCTTTTCAATTCTAGTTTTCTTGACCCAATACCCAACATGTTATTGTGTAACTCGAGGGTTGAAAATGTGAGTCATGCTAGGGTTTTTTGCTAGGAAGGACGACGCAAATACAGAATTCATAGATAAGGACCTAGGAATCGAAGTAGAGTTTAATAGTCTTGTATCCAATACTTTTTTTTTTTTTATTTACGTAGGGTGTCCGGGCCAGCTTACGCGCACCACGACTAATCCACACGGTTCACTGAACATCCTGCAAGGCCAGTGAACAGGTAAGGCACCGCGGAGATAACAGGCGTGTATGGTAAGGTTCGAACCCATGTACTGAGGAAGGGGACAAACCCCTCCCACTGCTGGGCTAGAACCTCACTTGTATCCGATACTTGAAGTAGCCTGTCGAGAAGGTTTGGAATTTATCTCATTCTATGTGCTACTGTTCTTGGCGAATTTGGCTGAGCCTTATGTTATATTATATGCTGTCCTGATGTCAGTGGATTAACAACACAAACTACAATAATTTGTGAAAGCAACATTTAATTGAATATTTTACCAAAAGGCCTTGTCATCCCCAAGAGATGATGAATGTATCAGAACCCTGTTTTGTAATCCAAGTGGGCATCACTTGTGTAGAAGTTTATTCATTTTTCATATTAAATCCCAAGTTGAATTTGTCTATTTGCCCTCTTTTTCTTTCCTTTTCCCTTTTTTTATGAATTCCTGGATACAGGTGGGTCCTGGCCATGAAAGCAAAATATGAGCAGCACTTTATGTGGAGCTTATTGTAGTCCTTGAAAAAAAATTACATCAATGGTGGGTTCTACTTTACGGTAGATTTCACGTGATTTTAATTAGATTTATGGCGAGGTAGGTTCGCTAGAATAAAAAGATTAGAATTCGGGTTTGAGTTCGTACAAGAGGGAAACGCATCATTCTAGAGAGAGGAGAAAAAAATAGAGGGCGACATAGCTAAATGAATTTGGTGAACAACAAAGTAGTTTGACAGTATGGTGTAAAAGATCAAGGCCAGATTATGAAACAATTGAACTCTGGAAAGAGAAGAAAATGGAACTCTTTGACAGACAAATTGAAGGGCTGACTAATTGAACCCCCAACTTGGCAACGTGGATGCCTCAATGGCCATGACTGGTTCAAGACATTATACAAATACATGGGAATATAAGCAAGCTGGACCTCTCAAAGTTTCAACTTTCAACACTGACATGATATGCTTTAAGGCTCCTAAATATACACTGCAGGTTATTGGAACCAAGTCAAATCAAGCCTAAGTAACGAAGTCAAATTCTCCTACTGCTGTCTTCTCTTGGGTATGTTGGTACTTTAGTAGTAGTTATAATTATAATTTGAAAAAAAATATTTTATAAAAAATATTTTTAATTGAAATAGTTTGGAAAAATATATATTTAGTTTTGGTTAAAATTGTGATTGAAATTGAGGCTAAACAAAAAGTAATTTAATGTATTTAATTAAAAAAATATTTTTCAAATTGAGGTTATAAAATAATTAATATATATATATGAATATTGATGATTTCTAATTTAAATATTATAGATTTAACTACTGTTATTATATTATTAAATAAATAATATTGATATTAAATATTTTTTACTAGTCCATTAAACATCACATACAAAATATATTCAACAAGGATTATGTTTTTCATGGTTTTTTAAACGCGCAACAACATCAAGTAAAAATATCATCAAGAACAAAATTAAAATTGCAATCAAATAATGCATTACATCATCAAACAATCTTCTTTTAATTTTCTGAATAAAACACAATTAAAAATAAAAATAAAAACTGAATTTTTTTAACTGAATCAGACCTGGCAAGAACAAAATTGAAATTGCAATCTCCTTTTAATTTTTTGAATAAAACATAATTAAAAATAAAAATAAGAACTTATTTTTTTAACTGGGTTGAACCCGATAAGAATAAAATTGGGATTGCAATTAAATTCTGTAAATATCACATCATCAAGCAATCTCCTTTAAATTTTTCAAATAAAACACAATTAAAAATAAAAATTAAATTTTGTTAAATGGATCGAACTTGGCAGGAAAAAAATTAGGATTACAATCAAATTTTATAAATGTTACGTCATCAAGTGATTTCTTTCTAATTTTTTAAATAAAACATAATTAAAAAATAAAAATTAAATTTTTTTTAACTGGATCAAACTCGATGCAATACATTTAATATATTTAATATTGAATCGAACCTGATCTAGCCAAAACAGTAGAGAATAACTCTATTACTCACTTAAATAAATAATAAAAAATAAATTATAATTCACTCTTTAAAATGAATAGTAAACTCGACTACTCACTTAAATCAATAGCTGAGAGTTCACTCTCCATGAAGAAGCAGCAAAATATAACTTTCATAAATGGTAGGTGCTACCAAGAAAATTGTATTTCTTACTTAACCCAAAAAAAAAAAATTGTAGCTGTCGGTGAGGCAGCCACAATACCAAGGTCTTTCCAGGGCTATGGGCATGGCATGACAAATTCTCCTACTATAAAGCGTGCTCGATGCTTCAATACATCATGCTCTCATGACCCTGTTCATGGCTGAAGGTCCCAAGGAAATTGAATTGGAGCTTCTAGGAAATTACTTCCAAGTCCAGTTCGGTACCGAGTCCATACGATATTATTAACAGAACCAGAGCATGCTCGGACTTTAGACGGTAAAGATATCATAAGCTCGGACACGAAGAAGCCGATTTGATTGCGCGTGTTTTGGTTAGGGAAAGAAAATGGGGACTTGGGGTTTTCCTTGGTCAACTCAACGAGCTAGCAGATTCCAGCTCTCTAATGGTCACATTAATGCTACAAATCTCGGCAACATTAGTTTCTATCAGTGTGGATTCCTGTCATGTCAGAAATAATCTAAACCATTGATCTAATCTTGATGTTCATTCTAGACCATTTATCAAGCACTCATTTTAACCACCGATTGCATCTTGACCATTGACTCCGCAAAGCTAGCCACCCTTCTACCCTTCATTTAAATTATCAGGAGAGAAGTCCAAATATAGCCCATAGTTGGATGACAGTTGAACCAACAAGACATCATGCCATCCCTCCCGAGCGTGAGAGGAACCTTAGGCACCAAAGCCTGTCGACTTCAGTGTTGGCTTTGCGAGGGAGAAGTTTATATGCACATGCTGAAACATACCTTGCACAGCAAATTTGAAAGCACCATTAAAGGCTACAAAGACAAGTATACCAGAATGCCACACATGTCCTACGTGCCTTGTTGCCCAGTAGATGGATGATTCTGTGGTATTAGAATATGAGATCCACGACTGTAATGGTGAGGGTGGATAAAGAGAAGCACAATTCCCATATTCAAACACAATTATACAATTATGTGTTTCTGATATTATGATAACTGAATTTTCAAAACAATGAAAGCAGAAAGTGCTATGTTTGCCCATGGATAAAATGGGGACATGAACATTTTGACAGTCTCTGCTCACGAGGTTCCACGAGGTAAAACCAGTTTGGGATAGAGCACAACTAGACATGAGAAATACTCGTTTCATTCATCGAACTCATGCATGTGATCTAATAGATAGTTAGCTGCCAGTTCTTCATTCTTGTTGCATGCAAAGAACACCTCCAATACCAAGGCTCGATCAAAGCCCATTGCTACAAGCTGCCAAATTGACTTTGTCAATGTAGACCCGAGGAAAAGATAGTTTAGATCATAGAAAATTAGAGACTTGTAAGGACTTCTGCTTTTCTGCATGTGTAAATGCTCTTGAGCTTCGAGAGCAGAAGGAAGGAAATTAGCATCTCATTAAATGCACAATTTCAAGGACATCACATAACCATGGAAGTAAATTTTTAGCGATGTATGCAATAGACAATTCAAGGATTTCAATGCATGTAGCATATGCCGTGACCACCTATCACCTAAAGTGCAAATCAAAGGTTAACGGAGGCATATAAGCACAGGAAAAAGGAAATCAAATATCAATCAAATTTAGCAGATGCAGTCCCAGCAATACTTTTCAAGGCATGTATGAAAAATGCAGGAGACCAAGATAACTTCAAAACTGTGATTCGGCTACAAATTTTAAGTGAAAAATGAAACAAAGCACCAATAGTCAGAAATATTGTCAAATGATGAACTTACACGGTCTATTGCTTCACGCTCCTCGGGGGTGACAGTCACTGTTTGTGGCACCGCAGAAGCTAATTGGCCAAGCACATTCCTGATTGTCCATAAATAGAAGCAATTTAGCATCACATGCAAGGAATTCTGTGCATGTCATTCTAAAAAAAGATTCATCTCACCCCTCTCCTTCAACAGGTTCATTTATCAAGCGCAGGAAATCAGGCTGATGCTCTTGAATGAGCCGCATCAAGTGTGGATTTTGCTTTCCTAGCTCCTGAAGCATAGGCTGCAATACATTTGAAGTCATTGATCATCTGTAAGTTAGCACCTTAAAGTACGGCAACAAGCCGAAAAAAACACATAAATCAGAATCCTACAAAGTACCTGTAGGATTTGAGGGTTTGCTTGCACCATAGCTCGCAAGGCTTGGAACTGAAATTAAGGAGAGGGGTCTATAAAAGCTTCAAGCAAATTAGTGAATGTTACACTAATAATAAAAATCTAAAATACCTGTTGGCTGTTGCGTAAGAAATCCAAGTTGCCTGCACCAGCATTAGAACCCGTACTGGGTAGGCCCTGCTTCCATAACAATGATATTCATCAATTGAACCACCCTAATGAGGCCTGGAAACTACAGATCAAAGAAATACATACCTGTGGAAAGAGATCTAATGGATTTGCATTTGGTCCACCACTAGGAGGTGCAGCTGGTTGCTGAGCCTGAGCAGGAGGATTTACAGCGACACCACTTGGTGGACCTTGGGCAACTGGTGGAACCTCAGCTTGCTCTGGAATACCCTGATATTACAATCCAAATACTAAATTAACTACCACCATACTAGTAAATAAAGAAAACAAAACAAGTGAGTAAAATACACTTGCAGCCAACTAAAGTCTCACAAAAAGAAGAAGAAATGTTAACGCTCTTATCAGTACAAAAGTGTTGATCTCATTATCAATCTAATTAGCATAACAAAATGTTGATGATTTATTTCAAGTACATAAACCATATACACAGATGTAATGATGGCTTCTCATGAATGTTTCCATTCTTGCGAAGCGGGGTTATTGCTGAATTCTAGGTCTTCGGCTGGCCAATATATTGCTATTAAGGCTTGACATTAAGCAACATATTGCTATTAAGTTTCAACAGTATTATCCAAGAAAAGACATTGAGAAGATGGGGGAGGGAGAGCTCAAGACAAACAAATAATATCAAAGATCAGATAATATATACCAACACTTTTCAGTTTTCAATTAGAGAAGAAAAAATGAAGCAACTGAGAATAAACTAGACCCAGTCACCAGGTTACAGAATTATGGACCCACAATTGTTCAATGACTTACCGAGTATAGATATTCAACAGCTCGCTCAGGGTTGTTGAATGCAGCACGTAGAGCACGAACAACAGTCTCTCGGTTCCAACTTCCTCCACCCATATCGAGAATCTGTTGAATGGTTGCTTCTAAGTTACTTCCTGCAACAAGATTTGAAGCCGCTTGCCCATACATGTCTGCATCTGAACTGCTACAATAACAAGAAAATATCCAAATATATAAACATAAAATAGTGGAATCTCCGATTCTGAAGTGCTTCAATGACAAGAAAAGAAAAATATTACATAACAATGGGAATGCATCAAGTGTTCAAATTTTTATGAATCATTTTACTACCTCAAGGCCAATTTAATGATTTATTACAAGTGGCTAGTAACTGGTGCATGACCCACCAATAATTTTGATTACTATTTCTTATTAAGAGCACAGATTTGTATATTTTATCATTTGATTATTAAGAAACCTCACAAATCTACATCCGTCCAGAATAAGTATTCTCATATTAAGAGACACTGATATGAGGTTCAAGAATTAAAAAAAAAAAAGTTGTTTCCTTTGTGATTCTAATTGAAATAGGTTATCTTTTATAACTTCATAACTTTAAATTTTTCATAAAAGAACTCAACGAATCACAGGAGCTTGTGATAAATTTCAATTCACTGCTTAATTGAGAAATCTTCCATAGTTAAGATTTATTATTTACAGAAAAAAAATAACTGACAAATTTCTTGATTAAATGAAGATTTACTACCAAATAATAATGAAAGTTGATTAGGCTATGTATTTTTCTGCTGTTGACATTTACGCCACAAATAATTTTCCCATTCATAGGGTTGAATATCACATATTATGGTGTTTGTTCAACATTAAAATTAATTATTTAAATCTGTATGCAAAATAGACTGTTACACTAACAGCAAAACCAAAGAAAATAACATGAGCAACAATGAGATTGATTGTTGTTGTTTTCTAAAATATCAGCTAACATGAGAACTTTCAATGATTTTACAAGCCATGGTGATCCATGATGCGGACAAAAAAAATTAAATTCCTACTAAAATAGAAAAAAACCAGTACAATTGTTAACAATGCAGAGAAAAATAAATAAAAGATACATGCCTTGTAATCATTTTTTACATTTTTGTTATAAAAAATGTGTTAAATACATACATACATATATATATATAAAATGCAAAGGAAAAAGTTGAATAGTAAACAAACAAGAAGTGGAAACATTCTTTTACGGATCCTTTTTTTTATTACTAACCCTTTCTATTAGGAAAAAAAATCACATACAAAAAAAATTCATATGCATGACTTGTGACATAAAAGCTAGGAAATGAAAAAAGGAAACCATCTAATCCATGCTAAAGATGAGTTGATAAAGATAATCCAGTTAATGGAATTATGAAGGCTGTAGATCATGAAACTTATATAGACCAAAGCATATGTGATCATGGTATCAAACCCTTAACAGTGATAATAAAGAAGATTGGTTAAAAACTAGTACAAGAAAATACTCACGGAGCTGAAATAACTACAGCAGGACTGGATTCAGCAGCAGACTGAGGCCTGCAAGATTCACAACTTCAGAACAGAAAAGACCAGAAAATACAAACCCAAGTAATGGCAGAAAATGCAAAAATATTCTGACATTTGAACAAAACACAGAAGATAGTAAAAATAGGCTGTAAATTCAAAACGCACACTGCAGCTGGGACAGCAGCTTGAGATGTTGATGATGGTTGGGTCACATTGGAAGGCAAAGAACTTGTAGGTTGGGCCTGTGAGCAAGCAGTTGTTGTATTAGTTTACCTCAGAAAGTGACTTAACAACAGAAATTGAATCATATTGCTAACAGAGCATCTGTAATTGATGATTGTTGCGAAAATAATGAAAAGCAGAAAGAAGATGCAAAAAAGTTCAAGATCTGTAATTTTAGCTACAAAAAAGATATCCTCTTGCTTGATCAGGATATCCATTAAATGGGTGTTTGTTAAACCAATAACATTAAAATTCATTTATAAATATTAGTAGAGTGTCATTTCATGGAGAGCCATTTGAAAGATCAAAGTCACATATAGATTTCAGAGTGTCATGCTGCTGGGGGTATGGCATAAACGATTGATAAAAAACAATAATAGGGAACAGTGTGCTGACATCATTCTTGAGGTGCGCTTTACAGAATTAGCATGGATTGTGGCTGTCACTTGGATCATGTCAGACACAATGGAACTAGATCTGAAGGTTTTAAGCAGCAGGACTGGAGAGTTTTGCAGAGGAAAAAGGGACCTTTGGTGTTTGCATTCCATCATCCAAAGTGAAAGCAATAAAAGAGCATTCAATGGGGAAGAATTAGATTGGGGCATTATAATTTCAGCATTAAGAAATTACTTTTGAAACTGTAGACAAACTGATACAGCAAAAATCAGAACACAGAGAGTATCTGTGTTAAGCATAATAAATCATGCATGCCAAAGCAACTCTTCATAAAAGCTAATAAAGGAATGCACCTTTGGATTCTGCAACCAAACAAATAAATGTAGAGACCATTTTACACTTACTAGGGTTGGTGGTGCTGCTGTTGCAGTAGAGGGTCCACCAGATGATACCTTACTCTATACATGTTTGGGCATATGCATAAATCAGTAAGGATAATTTATAAAATTTCTAGCATCACACTAAATGAAAGTGCAATAAAGTTATTGATTTTACAAATCAGAGAGTGACTAAAATAAACTACATTGGACTTAAAATGGTAAATCTACCATCATCTTTCATCACTATGACAACAAGATTTACCATGTACAAATATACATATGTAGAAAGACAGCCTTAGGCAGCCCCCAGTCCAGCTGTCCACTATTATTGTACCACATTGATACTTAAAATTCCATTTCACGAGCAATAAAAATTTCAAACGTCACTAAGGAATTCATATACACCATTAGATAAGTTCAGAAAAATACACTTGGTGGTGCTGCTGTTGCAGTTGAGGGTCCGCCTGATGATACCTTACTCTACACATGTTTGGACATATGCATGGATCAGTAAGCATAATTTATAAAATTTCTGGCATCACTCTAAATGAAAGTGCAATAATGTCATTGATTTTACAAATCTGACAGCCTGACTAAAATAAACTACATTGGACTTAAAATGGTAAATCTAACATCATTTTTCATCACTGTGATAACGAAATTTACCATGTATAAATATTCATATATAGAAAGACAGCCTTAGGCAGCCCCATGTCCAGCTGTCTACTATTATTGTACCACATTGATACTTAAAATTCCATTTCACAAGCTATAAAAATTTCAAACATCACTAAGGAATTCATATAGGCCGTTAAATAAGTTCAGAAAAATACATTTGCAGCACAGAAGCAGCAAAGCCACAGCAACGTACTTTATAAGAAAAAGCTTAGTAAATGAATATCAGCATTACAACGTTGGCCATTTTCAACAAAGGGCTAATGAACCCAACCCTTGAGGTACAACAATACAGCCTTAACAAATATACTATAAGAATACCAACAAAATATTAATAATATTATTAAGCTTCCCATATTTCTTCATGAGCAATAAACTAAAATATGCATAAGTCACAAAACAAACACTGCCAGCACCCCTCTTAAATATTTTTGTTTCTATGCAAAATGAGAAATAACGAGAAATGCCTACCAGACAAACCCTGCCACATATAGAGCCAGTTCGGGAAAATTTTCACCATCTTGACATGGGAAATAGAGAATGAAACAAACAAGCAATAGTATTTTTAGTGTATAAATATCAAAATCCTGTAAGTGCATTTATACGGTCAAAACAAGGACTAATTGTTGGCTTTATGCTGTTATGTATATGCAAAATTCGCAGCATTTCCTTCCACTTAAAAAGCTTCCTTTTATCACTAAAATTAGGAACGAAAGCAGGAAAACTCACCTTGCTTAACATAACAACAATAAAACTATTTTCAGCAACTTTACTTTCATCCAATGTTGTATCGTCTTTAAGTACTTTCCCTTGATAAATCAGCATCTGCTGAGCCGCCGGATAAACATCCGCTCCCTGTACATTCTCTATGTTTTTCTTCACTTCAACCACCTAAATTAAATTAAATTAAGAAAGGAAAATTACTAAAATTAAACTAAACAACTGGAAGAAAAAATAAGAAGATAAAAGCCTGAATAACCTAGAAAAAAATCGAAAAAAAATACACCAAATTGAAATTAATTACTGAAATTAAAACCTAAAACAATAATTAATAGTTTACAATCAGTATAATTAGCGTGAAAATCGAAGAATTAAAGCGACGGAAGGGAGATGAATTACCGTATCTTCAGGTTTGACTTCGATCTCGAAGTTAGTACCCTTCAAAGTCTTTACAAAAACCTTCATTATCTTGAATCCGAATAATAGATGATTATTCCTCTCCGGCGGGTGAACACTGATGTCCGGTGGCCGCCGGATAGAGAGAAAGAGAGTAGAGGAAGAGGCAAAGTAGGAGTCGATGAGAAATTAAAGAAGGGGGCTTCGGTTTTGTTGATATTAGCTGGACGAACAGGGGTAGGAATTGAGTAACGGCTATGTTTATTTCCGAAACGGTGTGACACCCAATTATTTGACGGCACGTGTAGAGATGTGCAACGTGTTGTTCTTTTATTGGGCGGTTAGGAGCGAGAGGAAAAGGGAGAAGAAAGCGTTTGTCTACTTAAGCAAAGCGCGCAGAGAAGAAAAGATAATCTGAGTTAGGTGTAGATCTGATAAATTTGATAAAATTAATATTTTATATTATTCGTATAGAAATAATATGTTTTTAGGGAATACTTTGATTTGATTGTTAGAACTTTTGATTTTTATTTGTATTATTAATTAACTGTAAAATTAAAAGTTGTGTGTTTATCACTCGGTTAGCATTGTTTACACATTTACAAAACAGAACACTTGGATCTCATATGCATTTTCGAAATAATTTATTTTTAACCTACAAGTTTAATTTCAATTGCTTTAGATTTTTTAGTTCGATGATGGAATTGGAAAAGGAAGGACTTGAATGAAAAAAACGTAAAACATAGATAACATGTCATAACTTTTTAAAAATATATATATTTAATTTCTCAATCTTTCAAAATAAATCCTTTTAAATTAAAAAATTTAATTTTGATATAAAAATTTATTTGTATTATCTTTTGATCCGTAAACAGATAGTGAAGGGAGAGGGGTCATCGGATTCAATAAAAAAAATCATTTTTCAAGCCATTTTTTACCATTAAAATGAATTTTTTTTATATTCATGAGTTTCATGACATGAAAGAAGCTTACTGGTGATTTTTTGATGCCTCAATATCTTCTAAAAAAAAATTTAGATTGAGAAAGATAAATCTAAAGTAGTTTAATTTCAAGTATGTTGACCATTTTTTAGGGTTTTAAATTGATTGGTTGATTTATGGGTGTTTCGAGTTATTAATGGGGTATTTTTAGGTTAAAATAATTTTAAAATTATGTATTTTGACCAAAAGAAACTTTCTTCCAACTTTTTAACCACCATAATAATGGTTTGAAACTAGTTTGTGATGTGTTGCTTTTGTATTTTAAAGAAAAAAAGAGATAAATAATAAGTTGTCCACCTATTTAGAAAAACAATAATAAAATAAAAGAATCAAGCCTAGGCATATGAACCTGTGTTTGAAGGCCTACCCACACGCCTTTAATATTGTTATTTTTGTTTTGTTTCATCTAGAAGGCCAAAATATTTTGTACCAATTCAAAAAACAAAACAAAAAAAAATTCCTAATTTTAAATCTTAATCCATTCTGGATTTCCCAGATAAATTTCTATCGGAATGTTCTGGTTTCATCTCACATGTTCCATTCTAGACCTGAAAAGTCATTGAATCAAATTAAATTTGGTTTAATTTAATTAATTAAATCATCCAAGTCAAAATAGCTCTTTTTCATTACTATTTTCAATAATGATGATATTAATAATACTATTAAAAGTGATTATTATTATTATCATTAACAATGATATTAATTTTTTAAAACTAGATTTATCACTAATATATATAATTTATATTCACGTTGTTTTTTTATACTTATACTTTATAGGAATTTGAGCAAAATAAAAGATACTTTAAATCTTACTAACCTTGATAACA
Organism: Populus ilicifolia; assembly: GCA_015708895.1. Classification (NCBI taxonomy): domain Eukaryota; kingdom Viridiplantae; phylum Streptophyta; class Magnoliopsida; order Malpighiales; family Salicaceae; genus Populus; species Populus ilicifolia. The sequence goes on along the minus strand of SRLM01000660.1, from coordinate 272,083 downwards.
TTAACCTATTGGATGTATAGATTTGCGAAGAAACTAACTTTTTTAATGGAGAAGATATAAGTTAAGAAACTACTACAACACCTTTATCTACTTTAATTTTAGAGGATGAAGAGTTATGTTTTGATAACGAGAATAAGCTTGATGGAAATAATCAACCATAAAATTATCTTTTTATTTCTATATTAATTATGAAGATGATGTTTGATTTATTTATTTTAGTTAAAATATTTTATTTGTGTAATATCTTGGTATTTTTTTTAAGTTGAAGTTCTTTAAGTTGATGTTCTATTTAATCTTGACTATATAAAAATATTTAAAATTTTAAAATTATATTTGTTTGACACTGTGTTTATATTACATAAATTTAAATTATGTTTGTTAAGTTATATATATATATATATATATATATATATATTCAATACAACTTCAAAACAACATGCCAAAATACTGTGAAACCAAAATATTCCATTACAATTGAAAAAAATAAAACACTTACTGAAATAGAATTTATAATCTTGCATGTCTTGGCTTTATATTTGAGCCTTTTGTGGCCCTTTTACACACACACACCGATGAGGCACACATTAAAGGGAGAGAAATCATTTAACCCATTGGAGTTAAAGACATCCAAGCTATTATTTTTTTTCTTGTTATACTTTTTTTTAATATTTTTTAACATCTCTTTTTAAAAAATAAATGTTGAATTCATGTTTCAATTGATATCACTCATTTGTGATTTTTTTATCTACTTGTTTAAACTTTTTTGGATAGAGATTTTTTAAAAATTATTTTGTGTGTATTTAATTTTTGAAGTTATTTTTTCAATTTATCTATATATTTTTTTTATCTTTGTAATAGATGAATTTTATTTTTTAAAATAAAAAATATTTATTTTCAGATAATATTTATAATATATGCAGCCTTGCATGATATTTGTTTTTATTTTTTTATTCAAGAAATTTAATGGATGTGTCTATTTTTATTATCTTAATTGATAAAATTTAGTAGACACAATCAATAAATGTTTCATCTTGTGAAATTAAATATTTTAATCTATACATATATTTTGATTTTTTTTCAATTTTAATTGTTTAATTCATTGACATATATAATTTTTAATTTATTTTTTTACATGTATGCATAAACCTTTTTATTTGTACTTAAAAAAGTTAGCTTAAAATATGCTTAGAAAAAAAACTATATATAATTTTTTTTATAAGAGATAAAAATATATAACCCACCAGCAGAATATGTCAGATAGTTTATTAGAAAAGATGAGGTAAGATTTTTTAATTGGGAAATTTGGACATATAATTTCTTTTTCTTTGTGGAATCTAATTGCGTTAAAATATGATATAGTTAGATATTAAAAAAACCAACATTAAAAATTATATAATTTTTAAAAAGAATTAGCACAATTTATGAAAAGAAAATATCACAATTTTATTATAAAAAATAAAATAAAAAAAAACTTAAGAATATTAATGCTTAAAAACTTTTATTTGAAAAGAAGTAAAGATTTTTCCATTAAACACTTAGTGTTCGGTAAAAAAAAAATTAGGAAATATTTTTTTTTAATATTTTCATTAAACTGATCCCAACATGTCAACTTTGAAACTTCTTGATCTTATTTTTTGCTTGATCAAGATTTTAAATTAAACAATGTGAGAATTGACCCAACATGATTTAAAAATTCAAACTATTGGTAAAAAAAATAGTTTAGCTTTAAAAATATTTAAGTTGATATTTTTTATATTGAAATAGCAAGCTAAAATAAATAAATATATGTACAAAAAAAAACATTGAGGCCACATTAAACTTTTTGCCATTATTATTAAATTTATCCTAAGAGGTTATTCTTAAAACCTCTTGATCCTATTTTTTACCTAGCCGAGATTTTAAATTAAATTGTGTGAGAGTTATCCCAACATGATCTAAAATCCAAACAACTAATAATAACATATTCTGGCTTTAATAAGAATCAAGGTGATATTTTTTTTATATTGAAATGATAATATATTAGATTGACTCGGACTTCACAGCTTAGCCTACTAAATATGTGATTTGGGTCACAAATTTCAATAGGTTTAATAATTTTAATTTTTTAAAACTAATTTTTACTTAATCATGCTATAACAAAAATAAAAATTTATAAAATCAAGCATTAACTCAATATTGTGTGCTTGTTGGGTACTACAATAATTTTCTATAAAAAAATTTAAAATAAATTATGATACATAATTTTCAATCAATTCAAGTTAATTCGTTAAATACATAATCCCAATCATTGACTTTACTATGTTTAATAAATCTATTTTTTATAAAATTATTTTATTTAATTATACAATAAAAAAGATGCTTATAAAATTGAACATTAATTAAATATTAGGATGTTTGTTAAAGATTGTGGTAATCTTATAGAAAGAATTTTAAAATAAATTATGAAAATCAATTCAAAATTAGTCAAATATTGAAATATAAAATTAAAAAAAAAACAATACAAAAATTTCATGTTAAAGATGAATTAAAAAAAACCATGAAAACAAAATAAATAAAAAATAGACACACAGACCTAGGCCTCTAAGAAAAGCAAAGGATTGTCCTCGCTTGGTTTTTTATAAAATGGGTGGCAAATGACCTATTGTCGTATGGGTTAATGCTTAGAATTTTGTTATTAATATGATGGTTAAAAAATCAAGAGGTATAATTTAAAATTTTATTTTTTAATTTATTTTCACCCAAAACCACCATAAAAAATCTATAAATCACTTTCTTAAAATCGCTAAAATATAAAAAACCAATCAAATTAAAAAATTAAAATCAAACCTAATATACTTTTCGCACCATGTTTGGAAGAAAAAACTATCTTTGTTGACATAACTATTCTTCTTGACATAAATATCTTTTTTTTTTAAGTTAGATAATAGCATTTTGATATTTTTATTGTTGTTCTAAAATTTCTCTCTTTTTCTCAAATCCAGTAACAAAAAATGAACTAAATAAACTTTTGGACTAACATGAAAACTATAAAAACTTTAGATATATTATGCATTTTCTTCGTGTTTTGTGTTTTATATTGTGGTCTTCTAACTTTAAATTTTGTCTTTCTATAATAAATTAAAATTTTATCTAAAAAATTAAGCAACAAAAGGATTAAATAACAAAAATAAAAATAAAATTTAATAAAAAAAAAAGAATGAATAAGAATGAAAGGGAAGAAGAGGAGCTTCACTGTTCACATGAACAATAAAAAACCAGTAAAAAATATCAAATTTTTTTAGTTGTATTTGTTTTATCACCCGCATGATACTATAACTAGAATTTCAAGTTAATTTTAAATATAATAAAAAAATATGTTGATATTGTTAATGTATTTTAAAATATTTGATTTTCAAATTAATATTCAAAAACATAAACATGTTGTTCCTGGAAAGATGTTGTTTATAATAGAAATAGAATTTCAAGTTAATTTCTAACATAATAAAAATATGTATCAATGTTATAAATATATTTTATTATATCTTAATTTATTTTATTTGAGTAGTACAAAAAAGCTATTTTCATTTAATGAAATAAATTTTAAAAATATACATGATTTAATAAACTATGAAGAGTTGTAGTGATAATTAAAAACTTAAATGAAAAACTAATATTTTCTTCTAAAATAAAGATAGAGATTATGAAAATATTTAACCCTAAATTTTCTTTTTATTTATGTATTTTTTAATATTCGAGGTTACCTTTTTTTACATGAACAAATGATTTTTAGTTTTATAACTACATCAAGCAAAATAAAATCATTTTTATATCAAATAAAAAATAAAGCTAAATTATAATAATCTCTTCGAAATATTATAAAATTAAAAAATAAATAATATTTAAAAAATGACCTATAAATTTAAAAAATAAAGAGAAAGGATATTAATTTATATTTAAATAAAAAAATTAATAAACAAAAAAACTAAGGGAAAGTCGCTAATGCTACTTAAAAGATTAAATATAAAGTCAATCTTTCTTAAAAAAAAAAAAAAGACATCAGAGTATATAAATATCTAACATGATGTTTTTTAATTTATAAATTTTCTAGAGGTTATTTTTGCTTATCAAGTACAATTGATTTTTCAATAAAAAAATCATTAAAATATAATTTATTTATATAAACGAAAAAAGAAAAAAACTTAAACGAACAAATTAGAATAATCTACTTAAAACATTACAAAAATATAAAATATTTTTAAAAATAACTACTATTTCAAAAGGTTAACAAATAATTAAAAAAATCAAGAGATGGTGTTAATAAATGTTTTTTCATAAAAAAAAAACCATGCACTAGATTAACCCCACATATATAACTTTAAAAACAGGTTCATATCTAAGCCTATGAACTATATATAAAAGGTCATCCACTCCACTATTTGTTTTTTAAGGCAGGAGATATGTTGCTCTCTTGTCTTTTTCTGGTAAACAACAAATTATATTCTATATTTTTAAAACTTGAAAATTCAATTTTTATTGGTTGTATCTAAAAACACCTCCAAACACACCATATAAACCTTAAACAAAACAATAATAATCCTAAAATATCTTAAAATCACTTAAAAAAAACCACCCAAATTGAAATAAACTAAACAAATCTTGATCTGCTTTTCATATCATCTTCAAAAGAAAAGAATCACATCAATTAAGTTTATTTTGAGAAAAAAAACTCATTGATTAAGAGATTCTTCTTCTTCTTCTTTTCTTCTTTTGTATAGTTTAAATGTATCCAATTAATGACTTTCCATCTTTGTAGCTATTTTTAGCTTGTTTCTTTTTTTTAAAAAATTCAATGACTAAAAAAAATAAACAAAAAAGATTTTTAGACCAAAATAAAAAAATATAAAAACTTTGAGATTAACTATGAATTTTATGTGTGTTTTATATTGTGGTTTGCTCTTTTAATTTTATCTTTTTATTACAATTCAAAACTTTGTCTCATGAAATTAGGTTACAAAAAAATAAAAAATTATGATAATAAAATTAAAAAAATAGAAAGATAAAAATAAAAAATGGAGGTGCTATATCATCTATACAAATAGTTGAAACACCATAACAAACTCAATTTTTTTTTAATTATCTAGTTAGTAAAACTAGAGTTGGCCTGTGCCATATTACTAGACCATATTATTTTTATTTTATAAAAAATAATGTTTAGATGCTGTAAAAGTATTTAAAAAGAATTAACAACTCAAGTTATTGACCCAATTGAATAAAAAATTGATTTTATTTTAATTAGATGAAAATAATTGGCAAATAGATCAAAATTAAAAAAAATCAAGACAATTTGGGAAAAACACTATTTTTCAAAAAAGCAAAAAACAATGCAGTTTTTTTTTCAATTAATTAAATATAAATAGAAAAAATTAAATAAAAAAACAGTAAGTCAAATTCAACTCAAGTTAGCATGATAATGATAAACATGTAGCTTAGATAATAAAAAAACAAGTTAATTAGTTAAATCTGCAATTCATATCATTGAATTAAAATAACTTGGTATAAAATAAATCAAAAGGAATCACAAATCATATTTTATATATAAAAAAAACAATGTAGAATGACTAAATTAAAAGATAAAATAAGTAAAAAGAATAGTTTAACATGCATTAATTGTTCAAACTTGTGACTTAATTCATTATATTAAAAGTATTGTACATGAAAAATTTGTAAAACCCAATCCCTAACCAATTAAATTTTAAAGAATAAAATTAAAAAAATAAAATACAAAAGGATACAAAACAAAAACACAACAATTAAAATAATAAGGATAAAATTGAATAAATAAATAAATCAGAGGAAAAAATTAAAAAGAAAAATCACTTTAATAAAATGAAAAAAAAGGAACGAGGACCAAATTGAAAAAGAAAAATAATATGTCATAAATTTAAATTGAAAAATAAAATTGGAAACAAATAAAAATTGTACAAAATATTTTAAAAAAATTAAAAATTAAAAGAATAAGGAGAAAATTAAAAAAATATATCATAAATTAGGATTGAATGATGAAATTGAAAATAAATAAAAATTTTACAAAAAAGTCAAGAATACAAAATTAGAAATGAAAATAATAAGAACTAAAGTAAAATGTCAATAACTACAAGGGCAACTCTAAAATCTTAAATGCCTAGTATGTTTTTTACAAGGACGATCATTTTTGGTTTAGTTTAGTTTTTAAATTAAAAAAATTAATCCAAATAAAATTTATATTTTTTAAAATTACAAACTAAATCGAACTGACTAACTAATTCAAACCAATCATTTTGGTTTGATTCATTTTTTTAAACCGGATGGACTTATTTTTATTCAATTATTATTTTCAAACTATAACAAATGAATAATTTTGAAGTGAAACTTTAGATAGAAGACTGATAGAATTGGACAAAAGGCAATAAGAAAATGTTTTCCCTACTTTGAAAACCAAGATGTTGTTTTTTCACGGGTCCAATGAACCAATAATTTTTAAATAAAAAGCTAATGAGAAATTCAACATTAAACCAAGTAGTGGAAATCAAAACATATTCTTAGAAGAAAATACTCTTTTATCGATTCACAAGCAATTCAAGAAACTCAATTAAAATCCATATCAATTTTCTTAGTGAATATGAGTAAGCGAGATAACAAGTGATGAAAAAGTACTTGGGTTTTCTCATCTTCAATCACAAAGAACTAAGATATCAAAGATAAAGAGAAGAGGGGGGATGGGGTTGATGAGGGAAATGTGAGCAAACTAGAAAGAGGAGAAGAGGGAGGGTGGTGTGGCCTGGAGTAGAAAATGAAATTAGAGGAATAAGGTTTCAATGAATAAAATAAACTTTTAAAACCTAAGTTAAAATTGGGGTTGAAACTTGAACTGGATCGGTATGGTCCGGTCTGGTTCACTCGATTTCAAAATTCTGAAACCAAGATTGAAATTGAAACCAAACCAAATTGAATTGATTTTTTATTTTTATTTTTAATTTTTTAATTAGATAATTTAATTTTTTTCTTAGTTTATTTTTCTTGATTTAATCAATTTTTTAATTTTTTTTATCACTCCTAGTTTTTAAGGTGAGAAAAGAAAAATAAAACTTATTTGATGACAATCCATCTCTTCTTACCTGGAAGAAAACATCTTGACAATTTTCAACTATATACATCATTTGAAGATTACGGTGCTTCCTATAAATTGGAGCATGTGTAATACATATCAATATTTTTTTTTATTTTAATAATATTTATAAATAGTTAAATTACCCTCAACTAACTAGAAATAAAAAAACATATGTAACAGAATAAAAAAATCTCAAGCTACATCCATTACAATTTTTTTTTTAGATTAACATGGGTGTCCGGGCCAGCTTTCGCGCACCACGACTAATCCCATGGACCCTGAAGTTAACGACCATGTAAGCTTTCAGTGGCCATCATATGAGCAACCAGGGACTCGAACCTGAGACTATAGAAGGAGCAAACCCCTTGATCCCAAGTCCTTATCACTTGGCCACCACCTAGATGGTTACATCCATTACAAATTTTGATGCACTTAAGTGATGTGTGTAAATAAATGAAAATAATAAAAAGTTGTTAGATTCTAAAATTATAAAGTTTTTTAGATAAATTAATAATTGTAATATGTATTTAAAAATAAAAAAATAATTTTATTTTTTATTAATAAGATAATAACTGTAATACTAAAAAGCTTTGAATTTTTTTAGTAGAGTAAAATATTAATTATATTTAGGGTGTGTTGGAGAATGTGATTATATTTGTTTTTAAAATATTTTTTATTTTTTTAAAAATTACTTTTAATATTAATATTATAAGATGCAAATACACTAAAAATTTATATATTTTAAATTAAAATTTTTGTTCAAAATTTTCAATGACGGTTAGAGTTTATATAACTTTTTATTTTTTATTTTTTATCATTAGCTAAAAAAAAAACTTGAACAGAAAAGGAAAATATATTCTTGTTTCCACCTTCTCGTACCCTGATCATCATCAGCCATAATTCCTCCAGCCTCCGAAGTCCAACCCCCTCTGCTCCTTTACCCATCATGACTACTGATCCACTGAAACGCATTGTCGAAAAGTCCAGAATTTCGCTCACCAGAACTCATTAGCAACCCCCAAACACATCGCCTGATTTCCTGGAAAAGAAACAGAGAAAGAAGGTTAAAAAACCCATGTCAGAAACTGAAAGCAACGATCTTGATGACATCTCCTGCTTGTTTTTTCAAAAAGGAACAATGGTTTATTTCTTTTAATCAGTTGCTTCAGTCTCCTCCTCAGAGTTGCAGTTTCTCTCCTTTCATGTTCAGGTGCAGGCACCAAAATTTGGTGACTTTGAAGCTCAATGTCATTGTATGGAGATTACAACTAATTTACCAATTAAAGATTGGTACTTTAACACTACCAACAATGATTTTAAGTTATTGGGGTCTTGATTACCCTCCATTAACCGCGTACCAGAGTTACTTTCATGGTCTTTTTCTCAAGCATTTTGATCCAAATTCAGTCTAGTTGTTTACTTCTCGTGGTTATGAGACACATTTTGGGTCAGAATCGTAACCCATTTTTCAATTTGCGTTCTTTTTATGTTTTGTTGAGTTTCTATCTGTATTGGGTTTTCAGTGTTTTGTGTTTTGTTTGCAGGAAGTTGCTAATGAGGTGGACAGTTTTATCATCTGATTTAGTGATATTTTTCCCTGCTGTTCTGTATTTTGTTCTTGTGTATTACGGGGGTAACCGGTCCGGTGGAAATAAGAGTGATGTAGCATGGCGTATTGCTGTTATTTTAGTCAATCCTTGCTTGATCTTAACTGATCATGGCCATTTTCAGGTTTGAAAACAATTTGCGTTTGTTTGTCTTTTGTTTATGATTGTGTTGAATTGTGAAGTATGTGATTGTCCTTATATTTTATATGGTCTACTTTCAGTGTAATTGCATCAGTTTGGGCCTTGCATTAGGTGCTGTTGCTGCTGTGCTCTTGCAGAAAGATCTTTCAGTTTGTGTTCTGTTCTGTCTCTCTCTTAACCATAAACAGGTGCTTGTCCCTTTTTTCAGCATTATATGACTTGTTTATTAATTTAAAAGGGCCTTCTGTTAGTGCTTGACTAGTTGGAGACAGGTGATACATGTTCATTATACCATATGTTCAGTTGTGCTCAACAACTAAGTTAATTGGAAATGGTGACCTTTGTTGGTTAGCTTAGGAATTTGTATATACACATATTTTCCTTAAAGAATAGAAAGGGCAGCTAACCTTATCAAGTCAAATTAGGCTGGACGGGAGCTGAGAGCTGTGATAACGTGTTTAGCCAGAAATGTGCTCAAAGGAGCTCTTTGGAGAGTGTATGTGTGTCTTTGTTGAATAAACTGACTGCAACATACAAGTTTATTGGTTTTAGCAGGAAATTAGCTGAAGGAGCTCTTTTGAGGGAGTGCTGGAAACTATATCATAAATTTTACTGTACAAGTTTTCCATCCATAGCTATAAGGACCTTGCACTTTTTTGGAGAAGTAATTCCCTTATCATGTCTCATATACAGAGTGAATATTTTGCATCGCCATTGTCTGACCAAATTGATTAAAGGCTGGAAGAATAATAACCTAGCAATGATGACTACTCTAGCATGACTGCATAAGTGTGTGCAGGTTCGACAGGGGAATCTGATTAGGAATGTGTAATGACTAGCGAGTGGATGCTCCGTGAAGTCTTATTTCCTGGTTCAGAGTTTGAATGCAAATTTATTATCTAATTATGAGAATAGTGGTTACTTCTTACCAAACAGTGTGATTACATGATTGAGAGGGTTGCTGATTGTTACATCTATTGGACAATTGTAGAAGGTGTTGGTGTGGCTGGTTGTCTGAAGATTTGTTATTTTTATAATGAAGTCACATCTAGTTTTGTACTTATAATGTTTTGATGCTCTGTAACTTTGGTTGGAGGGGTTTTTGCCAGTGTCTGTATATTCTGATCAATATATATAAAAGACCTGATTCAGATATCCTTACTGCTGGATCTCCAAGAAGCAGAGTGACATAAGACAATGAATGGATATCTTTTGACTCCACTTGTCTATCTGGACTTCCTTAATCTTTATTTTGCTTTGGAATGTGTAAATGTGTGAACTGCCCATGTTGGGAATATAGAGTAAATAAGTATACAACATCAATTTTTTATAGTAGACCGATCAACCATCCCGATGCCATTTTGAACATCTCATATTTGAGTTCATGTCATCATTGACACTGACTGCCTTTCTGTTGATCGCATTTTGTACCTTAAAAGGTAGATTGCTAACTACTCCTGCTGTTTATGCTGTGCAACTTGCTTGAATACACTGGAGGATTTTGTTACAGAAATTGCCAGACTTCTGGTGCCAGCCCTATTATTATCAGTCTTTCATTAATCATGTGAAAAGCTGTTAGGTAGACTTAGTTCCAGTTTGGTAGTGTGGTGCCAGCCCTGTTATTATCAGTCTATCGTTAATCATGTGAAACGCTGTTAGGTAGACTTAGTGTCTGTTTGGTAGTGCGGTTCACTGCACTACCAAACAGTGCCTTAGTCTATGAACTTACTCATAGAGTAAGCACACATGGGTGAATTCAAATGTCACGGCTTAAGTTCCATTTTTTAACATTGTCACATCACTGTTGGCCTAGTCTATGGATGATTTAGTAGACTAAGTCTATCTGACAATCTCTCCAATTATGCACACCAACTTTTCATTGAACCGAAAGTCATGTTGACTCTTATCATTTCATATATGTTTCCTTTCCCTTTCTAATTTTTTGTATGTTTATAAAGATTTATATTTTTCATGCTTCTCAATCTGGGATATGGACTGTCCATGTTTTATGGAGAAATAACCACATGACATTCTTTTTCCATAAACTAGATGAAAATATGTTCAAATACCAGTAATATTTACTAATAGTTTGTAACACTTCTGCAAAAAAGTGAGAAACACGGAGCAGAAAAACTATTGTTTGTTTTTCTCTGTTTTGATGTAGAGACTTATGGGACCTTGAAAATTCTTGTAGTTTCCATGCATGCATATTTACAGAGCGGCATTGTATGTTTATAGTGGATCTAGTCCATTAACCATTGTTTTCCTCCACTGAATCGCACTTTCTGCTTGTTGTGTGCATGCAAGCCATATTGAGGAGAGAAACAGACGATTTCTGCACAATGAAAAACAAGAAAGTACAAATAATGAATACCTTATATATCCTTGCCGAACAAATTAAATAAAAACTCCTATTGTTATTTTTACTTATCAAGACTTGTTATAAGGTTGATGTTAATTATAAATTCTAAGGCGATGTTTTTTCTGTGTTTTCTTCCAGATGAGTGCAAATCATGCACCGGTGTTGCTTAAGGCGTAAGAAACCCCTGCTAGAGGATTTCAAAATGGGCTTGACTGTCCTAGGAACATTTGCTATTGTTTGGTGGCCCTTCCTTCATTCAAGAGATACCTTTTTTGTAGTATGAATAAGTGCTAATATATTAGAAAAACATAGTTGGTCCTTGTTTTTATTTCCATTGTTTAACACATGTAATTCATTCCATTTCTTTACCTGAGCAATTCACACTTGTTTTTATTTGCATTTGTTAACACGTGATTCATTCCATTTCTTTACTTTAGCAGTTTGTGCATAACGTGCTATTTCCATATGTTGAACACATGGCCGCCTCTTGTTGCAGTTTGTATTTTAGTGTTTTGCACATGGTCGCTGAAGCTGTGTTCCTTAATGGCACTTCAGTTGATCTTTGCTCTTGCTATTTGACTGTCCAGACAAATTGATACTTGACTAGCTCTTTGATTGGCAGGATGTTCAAATTTTAGTTTTCTGTTGTGGTATTTCATATATATATATATATATATATTTTGTAAGATACATTTTAGGCAAAGCACAGGCTGTGGCACAATTTCTAGATCTTTATTTTTTTTCCTTCTGTGCATGGTGGCTAATATAAAGAATGACTTCTTTGTCTTTTCTATAGAATATCTTGCAACCTGTTACATTCTTGTTGGCTAGCGCATGTGGTGAAAGAATTACATGCATGATTTCATTGGTAATTAAAGTTGATTGGTCTGCTTGATTAAATTTTCAGTGTAGTTGCCTGCATATATTTATGTATTTGTATGCATGAGAACATTGATTAGACTATTAGAACGAACCAACATGCTTGAAGGTCTTCATTCCTCTCTAAAGTTGATTTGTTATACTCAAGCGATATTTAGCCCAACTTGGGTGCTTGCTACAGGTTCTTTCACGGCTTGCTCCTTTTGAGAGAGGTATATATGACCATTATGTGGCTCACTTTTGGTGCAGCACCTCAGTTTTAATTAAGTGGAAGAGATTATTTACAACAAATTCTCTGAGGTTTCTCAGCTTAGTTGCTACTATATTGACATTTCTGCCTTCAATGATTAAACAAATATGGTCTCCCAGTGGAGGTTTTCTTTATGGGTTGCTGAATAGTTCTTTGGCGTTCTACTTATTTTTATTCCAAGGTGTGCAGAACTTTCTAAAAAATTATATATTTTTATATAATCTCATGTGTAGCAAGTATTTGAATCACTGATCATGAAATCTGCAGTTCATGAGAAGTCCATTCTGCTGCCGCTGCTGCCTGCAACCTTCTTGGCTATGGAATTGCCTGGTGTACTCTCTATGTTATTAATGCATGCTGCATTGCTCTCTATGTTTCCTCTTCTGAGTCATGACAAAATGGCTCTGCCTTATATGGCTCTTTACATGCTTTCCATCCTTCTCTATCTTGCACTTCCATCCTTCTCTATCTTGCACTTCCATCCTTCTCTATCTTTCACCTTGTGGAAAACAACATATTAAAAGCATCTTTCTAGGTCCATGATCACATTCTCTTTACATGCTCTGTTACCATGAAATTGGTCCTAATTTCTGTTTGGATCTATCTTTCTAGCTGCAAACTATGAAAATATTGACTAGAAAACAGAGTAAGATATGCAGAAGAAAATAGGATATCACATTGTTTATTGCAAAGAATTTGAAAGGTTTACAAAAAGAGGTAGGTTATTGAATGTTTCTCGATACCTTAGCCTCTTAGACTCATCACACTTATATAGGCTAGAGAAGGGTGAATAATTGATCACGGGTGCTCATTGGACCCCATCGACTAATCAAAAGATTTCCTCTTCACATGGTGCCTTAATAATTAGGCGTGCACATCACAGGTTGAGTGCTATGCGACACATCGAAAGTAAAACATTACATAGTGGTGGGACCTATTGCCACTTAGAGGTTGATGTCCCTTCATAGAAGGCTGTGGTAGTCATTGATCATGCGTTCAATGACCTAGTGTGGGCTAACAAGACTTGGGTGGAGACTGTGGAAGATGTTGTGTCCTCCTGACAATTCTTGACATGCATCTTGTTTTATTCATAGAACAGATTCCATTGTGGCCAGCTGTCTTTCTAGTACCTTTAGTTCATGTCTTTTAGCCTGATGAGCAGCAGTACGGTGTTCTCTCCGTCTTTCCATCACATGACATAGGAGGGTAGGTTGTGTAAGTATAGGCGACGACCTTGGGTTTTGATAACTTGGATTCATTTCCTCTAGGCCTATAAAACGTGATGCAAATAGCTCGAGATAGTACTGTATAGCTTCTTGGGCTCTAGTTCCTTCCAGGTACATCTGGTTTGGGTTTTGGGACTCATCTAGCCTTTGAAGTCTAGAGCTAGATCCTGCTGGTTGAGACGTTGTAGGTAGTAGATGAAGTTTGTTATGTGTGAGAGAGTGTCTGCAAGGGTATTATCAGCCCCTTTTATATGCTAAAAAATCATGGTTATTCCGGTTCCTATTATGAATTCACAAAAATTTAACCATCGAACACGTGACGGTTTATTCTAAGATTGCTTGTTGTAAAAGGCAATGATTGCCTGACAATCAATTCTAATGGTGATTTCCTCCTTGTCGAGGTAGTAAATCTTCAAAAAGGACAAGGTTTCTATCACATCATAAATCTCAACATCAATGGTAGATTTAGGAATAAGGAATTTTCCACTCGCATACGGACAAACTTTCGCATCAGCTTTGGATGAGCCCTTAGCTGGCTTCCACTTGCATATGTCACCCATCCTTCCATAGAGCCATTAGTCTTAATCACAATGTAGTTGTTGGGTTGTGGCAGGTCCAAGTCAGGCATGTTCTGTATAAGATGCTTTACGTGATGTACCAGCTTTCAGTCAGCATCTTTCCACCTTTTATCCTCGTGAACCCTAACTTTTGAATATAGTGGTCCTAATTGTGTTCCACATTTAGGGATGTAAGACCTTGCGTAGTTGATTACACCAAGCCACGATCTAAGATCTTTTGTCGTTTTTAATTCTTCATCTGGCACGTTTGCAATCTTCTAATTGATGTGGGGCTGCAAACGAATCTTTTGATTCCCTATTATGGCACCTAGGAAATCAACATCTGTTGTTGCTATCTTTATCTTTGTCGGAGAAAGGACAAGTTCATTATCTCGACACATCTCAAGCATCTTTCTGAGATATTGTGCGTGCTCTTGCATTGACTCGCTGAAGACGTGTATATCATCTATATAGACTGCAATAAAGTTTTTTGTTCTTGTGAAGCACGTGTTTTTTTTTTGTTGGAAGATAGCCGGAGCATTTTTGAGTTCGAATGGCATCAATAGCCATTCATATAATTCGCCTGGTACAGTGAATGTTGTCCAGGGTATTGATTCTTCTGCCATAGCCACTTGATAGAACCCACTTTTAAGGTCAAACTTTGAGAAGACCTTGACATTACCAATACGTTTGATGATTGTATTGGTACCTGAGAGGCTGTATAGATCTTTATGAGTGTTATTGTTTAGTATAAGGTAGTCGAATACCATACATTCTTTGCCTCGTATCTCATTTCCTGTCTTTGGGTCTACTGATGTCCTGGATTGGACCATGATAATAGTTGTCTCGTGTCTGCTTGTGCTGGGCTGGATTACCTTAAGGTCTAGAAGGGCTCAAACTTTGTTTTTAGCCTAAAACTTCAAAGGCTTCTCTTTAATGTATCCTTGGGCTTTCAATTTTTCTAGCAAGGGCCTACAGATGGAAATGAATTTGAACTATTGGCTTGGATCCCCATGCTGGACTTGATATGAGAATTCCTGTAGCTCCTGGAATTTTATTGTGTCATACTAGACCTCTTGAAGAAAGGCTAGTTCTTCTGGTTCAAGTGTCGTCTGAACCCTTATGATATTTTTGTAGAAGGTGATCTCTGTTCCTTCTATCTTGATGTTGTCTTTTATGGCTCAAATAAAATTATAGTCAATTAACATGTTGATTCTTGACATCTTTATCTCGAAACAATAAGTGAAAGGAATAAAGGAATTCCCTCTAATTATCATTTTCCCTACTTTCAGCTTCTCCTTTGCCACCTGTACCGAGTTTAGTCTATGGAAATTGCTGTAAGAAGCTGAGTTTTCTCGTGCCCACCACGACACTATGCCAATATTGATACAATAGTAAGAACATCCTGTATCATACATGGGGCTTTATCTTTTTCTTCTGGCTCACAGATAGTGATATTTGGGCCTTTTTCTTTTCGAGCCTACTTTGCTCGCTCATAGTCAATTTGAGCCAATTCCTCTAACCATTTCCATAGGTCCTCTGTGAGGTGGTTTGAGGTTAACTCATATGGTGGACTCATCAGGGCCCTTAACCGAGCGTTCTCCTTCTTCATATGCTCGTTTTCTTTTATTAGATAAGCATTATGTCTGTAGAGATCATGGATAAGGGTATCTTTATCCCTGTACTGCCATTTGCTTTTTACTGGTTGGTCTAGGATTTTGATACCTAATTTTAGGCTTGCATATAGAGCGCACATAGTCATAATACATTGGGGGCAGTGTATTCTCTTCTTGCATCTGTGCCATTATGACTAGGCACATTGTCTTGATCTCCTGTCTGGTAGCACCACTGTATCACTTCATGTATGAGTGCACTTCTGTTAGGCTTCTGTTAAAGGATGGGTAGCCATTCAGCCCATGTTGTTTGGGTCTCTGTGTACCTCTTTTTGAATGATTACAAAGGCTAAGTGAAAAAGGCCTTGCTCAATACTCTCTTGTAGGCTTGGGCTTTCAGGTTCATATGATAGGGGGTTTTGGATTATTGTTGGGCCTTCAGCTCCGGGGCTTACTTCATGTTCAGACATGCTACAGATACAGTCTAAGTCTGGTTCATCTTGATCTACAGAGATGACATCCCATTCATCTGGGAGTTATAGATTGTCAACGAAGTTGACTATGTTGATATCTCCCTTTCATCTTGGGCATTCTCTAGTAAAATGCCTTGGGTCGCCATAAATGTAACATTTACATTTCTTCTCCTATAGCTTGTCCTTGTTTTTTATAACTTTGATATGGGTTTTATGCGGCTTGTCTTTCCTTAACCCATATTTCTTGTTGTTATAGTAGCCAGATATGGTGACTTCTTTATAGAAGGACATGTCTTTCAAGCTTATCTGGACAATAACTCTTTTGCACATCTCCGCCAGGTAATTGTAGATAAAATGCACCTGCATGGGTACTCCAATGGTTAGACCTGGGTGCTTGGTATAGAAGGTTGTTTTTATGTCCTTGCTGATAATATGGGGAAGCTTTCTGAATAGCTTCTCTGATAATTCACCATTAACCCACATTTTTCCTGACTTCGGTGCAAGCTTTAAATAAGCTGTTAAGAACTTGAAGATGTCCTTCATGCTGTCATAGGTCAATCATTCTAAGTCTTGATAGGCTTTATTCTATTTTTTAGTGGTTCATGTATAGGGATCTTTATTGATTATCATCTTGCGGATGAATGATAACACATTTTAAGCATCCTCCATTGAATTGATCACATTTTGATAGTCTACTTCAAACTACATACGTCATGTTAACCACATGCATTTCTCATCTTCTCCAAGCAGATTTTCAATAAAACTAACTTTGTCTTGGTTGGAGTTGAAGTTATGACTATTGACAAGGTTTAGTGTTATGGACTCCCATCTCGCAATGGCTTCTGGGTATTGTTCAATGTCGGCTGGTAGTACTAGCATTGCTCTTTGATTAGAATAGGCTGATGGTAAAGTCCAAAAAGGCTCATAAGGCGTTGTTCTTCCTCTGTATAGAGGGAATGAGTTTTTATAGACCGTTGCCGAGGCTGGAATGCCTGAGTCTGCTGCTGTAGCTGATGGATAACCCACGGGCCCCATGTATAAATCTCTTATGGGCCTGGAAAGGGCTGTATCTCCAGATATGCAAGAATAGGCTATTTGTGTTTATGCAGCAAATTTGTTAGCCAACTCAGTATAGGTGGCATAAGAAAACTCAGGATGTTCCTGCTGTTGTATCAATATTGGCATGGTGCCATGGGGGGCACGAGAAAACTCAGCTTCTTACAGCAATTTCCATGGACTAAACTCGATACAGGTGGCAAAGGAGAAGCTGAAAGTAGGAAAAATGATAATTGGAGGGAATTCTTTTAATATTCCTTTCACTTATTATTTCGAGATGAACATGTTAGGAATCAACATGTTAATTGGCTATAATTTTATTCGAGCCATAGAAAGCGACATCAGGATAAAAGGAATAAAGATCACCTTCAAAAATATCACAAGGGTTCAGACGATATTTGAACCGGAAAAACTAGTCTTTCTTCAAGAGGTCTAGTATGACACAACAGAATTTCAGAAGCTGCAAAAATTCTTATATCAAGTCCAGCATGGGGATCCAAGACAACAATCCAAATTCATTTTCATCTGTGGGCCCCTACTAGAAGAATTGAAAGCCTAAGGATATATTGAAGAGGAGCCTTTGAAGTTTTGGGCTAAAAACAAAGTTATGTGTAAACTGGACATCAAGAATCCAGATATTACTATTAAGTTAAGACCCCCAAAACATATCACTCCAGATATGAAGGACCGATTTGTAGAACACATTAAGGCTTTTTTGGACCTTAAGGTAATCCGGCCCAACACAAGTAGACATAGGACAACTACTATCATGGTCCAATCCGGAACATTAGTAGACCCAAAGATAGGAAAAGAGATATGAGGCAAAGAACATATGGTATTCAACTACCTTACACTAAACTATAACACTCCTAAAGATTAGTACAACCTTCCAGGTATCAATACAATCATCAAACGTATTGGTAATGCCAACATCTTCTCAAAATTTAACCTGAAAAGTGGGTTCCATCAAGTGGCTATGACAGTAGATTCAATACCTTGGACAACATTCACTGTACCAGGCAAATTATTTGAATGGCTGGTGATGCCATTCGGACTAAACAATGCTCCGATTATCTTCCAACGAAAAATGGACACGTGCTTCGCAGGAATAGAAAATTTTATTGCAGTCTACATAGATGATATACTCATCTTCAGTAAATCAATGCAAGAGTACATACAACATCTTAGAAAGATGCTTGAGATCTGTCGAGATAATATACTTGTCCTTTCTCCAATAAAGATGAAGATAACAACAGAGGTCGATTTTCTAAGTGTCACAATAGGGAATCGAAAGATTCATTTGAAACCCCACATCAAGTAGAAGATTGCAAACGTGCCAGACGAAGAATTAAAAACGACAAAAGGTCTTAGATCGTGGCTTGGTGTAATCAACTACGTAAGGTCCTACATCCCTAAGTGCGGAACACTATTAGGACCTCTATATGCAAAAGTCGGGGTTCATGGGGATAAAAGGTGGAAAGATGCTAATTGGAAGCTGGTACATTATGTGAAGCATCTTATATAGAACCTGCCTGACTTGGACCTGCTACCACCTAACAGCTACATTGTAATTGAGATTGACGACTGTATGGAAGGATGGGGTGGCATATGCAAGTGGAAGCCAGCTAAGGGCTCATCTAAGGCTGAAGAAAAAGTTTGTGTGTATGTGAGTGGAAAATTCTCAATTTCTAAATCTACTATTAATGCTGAGATTTATACTGTGATGGAAAAACCTTGTCCTTTTTGAAGATTTACTACCTCGACAAAGAGGAAATCACGATCAGAACTGATTGTCAGGTGATTATCGCCTTTTACAACAAGCAATCTCAGAATAAACCATCACATGTTTGATGATTAAATTTTTGTGATTTCATAACAGGAATTGGAATAACCATGGTCTTTGAGCATATAAAAAGGACTGATAATGCCCTTGCAGACACAATCTCACGCATAACAAATTCCATATATTACCTATAATGTCTTAACCAACAGGATCTAGCTTTAGACAATCAGGAAATATTGAGGCTTCTTCTTCAAAGACTTAACGAGTCCGAAGACCTAAACTAGATGTACCTGGAAGGAACTGGAGCCCAGGAAGCTATACAGCAGTACCTCGAGCTATTTACATCACGTTTTATGGGCCTAGCAGGAATGAATCCAAGTTACTGGAACCCAAGTTCATCACCTATACTTGCACAGTTTACCCTCCTATGCCATGTGATGGGAGGATGAAGAGAAAACACCGTACTACTGCTTATCAGGCTAAACGACATGAACTAGGAAGACAACTGGCCACTGTAAAATCCATTTTACGAACAGAATCAGATGCGTGTCAAGAATTGTCAAGAGGACACGACATCTTTCATAATCTCCACCCAAGTCTTGTTAGCCGACATTAGGTCATTGAACACATGATCAATGACTACCACAGCCTTTTGCAAAGGGACATCAACCTTTAGGTAACAATAGATCCCACCACTATGTAATGTTTTACTTTCAATGTATCACATAACACTCAGCCTGTGATGTGCATGGCTAATTATTAAGGCACCATGTGAAGAGGGAATCTTTTGATCAATTGATGGGGCCCAATGAGCACCCATGATCAATTATTCACCCTTTTCTAGCCTATATAAGTGTGATAAGTTTAAGAGGCTAAGGTATCGAGAAAAACTCAATAACCTACCTTTTATTGTAAACCTTTGAAATTCCTTGTAATAAACAATGTGATATCCTATTTTCTTCCGCAAATCTTACTCTTTTTTCTAGTCGATATTTTCATAGTTTGCGGCTAGAAAGATAGCTCCAAATAGAAATTGGAACCAATGTCATGGTATCAGATCTAAAAACTATGTCTAGTTAAATTTTTGTTCAAGCTTATTTGTAGTGTGACTCCCTTGAACTTTATAATACTGTTGATTTTGTATATTGGCTGAAAACTTATACCCAAGCTCTTTGAAACTATTGTATAGGTATAACAACACTTTGTATAGTCTCTACGAGTGCAGGTTGTAGTTTTGAACTTGCACCTGCCTTGAGCAAGGTAATTAGAGGAGTCCTTGGAACTTTGAAGAGGCTAGATAGAGTAGAAGTTAATTTTGAATGAAAAAAAGAAAGAAAGCTTTGGTATTACAAATATATTTTCTAATATTATAAAATTTCTTAACTGATAAATGGAAAGATGATGTATGCATTTAATATAAAGAATTAAAAAATATTTAATTAATAAATAAAAAAATCATGAATAGTAATTAAATATTAAAGTGAGAAGTTAATTGTTCTAGTAAGAAGTAAATGATAGAAGGAAATTTAAATATTTTATCTCGGTGGTTCTTTTTATTTTATTCATTATTTATTTATTTATTCTAGAGATTTGTTATAGATGCTAAGTACATGTGATTTTTTTATATATATAAATGTATAATACAAATGCAATTGTTCTATCTTAAATCTTATCAAGAAAAAAATTAAAGTTAAATTATAATAATCACATGTAGTTATTATAAGATTATAGAAACCTTCCAAAATATTATTACTATTTAAATAATAGATCAACTAAACAATTTCTTTAAAAATAAGGAAGAGAATATTTATTAAAAATTAAATTAAATACAAAACTAAAAAAAAAGTTCAAACCTACTTGCTTAACCTAGAAGGAAAAGCTTGTGCATCTCTAATTTTATGTTTTTTCTAAAAATGTTAGGAAGATATTTTTTTCTTGAAAATAAATTGGATGTCAAGTCACATGCATGCACAAATTACATGTTTTCTCCTAGTACAATTTTTGGCCCTTTTGGTTACTAAAAAATTAGGGTTTGGGTTTTTGTATGTAAAAAATCTATTTTTAATTTATTTTTATTTAAAAAAATCCAAAAACATTTTATGAACCTAAATAAGCTAAATTTCAACCTAAAAACACCTTTTAATCACTCAAAAAAAAAACCCAATCTAATAAAAACATTTACAAGCTTCAATCTAAATCTATTTCTACTAACATTTTTTGAGGACAAAATTATTTTCTTTTAATTTTATCTCCATGATGAATTCATCCATAAGTTCAATTTTTTTTCATAGCTAGAATGTGATTGGATAGATCCCTTCTTCTTTCTTTTCTTTTTTTTACAACTTTCTCTTTTATCTCTGCACATACAAAACAAAAACTTGATAAAAATAAAGTGAAGAAACAAAGCATAAAAAACTAAAAGAATAGGGATCAATATGAAAAATTAAAAATTAAGGGACAATTGAAGTTTATTTTATATTTTTGAACAACACTATTAAATAAAGGCCCTGTTGTTTGTTTATAAAATTTTGGTCATTGTTCATTCATTTTTCTTTTACAATAACCTAAAATTCTATTTTATAAAACCAAATTTTCTTTTGAGGTTAGAATATTCTCTTACATCTTGCATCGTAGACACATGCAAGCCGAAACAAATCTCAAAACATAAAATCATACAAACATAACTTTTAGGGAACAAGTAAAATTCAATAACTAAAACAGAAAGAATTAAAAACTTAAGGGACCTAGAATAAAAAATGAGACAGTAAATAGCTGCAATGTTCTGCTGATATCCTTCAATTTATTAGTAAATTTTAAGAGGAATACACCTTGTGTACCCTGAATTCTTGCAACTAATGCAGAAGATTTCTTGCCATGATTAAGGAATATCTTACTTATTCCCTCATCTACAATAATGCTAATACAGATAATGCTCTGTCTCCTGAAGAAAGATGGCTTAGGTCAAATGCTTTCCTTTGTAACCAAGAAAATTCATATAGCATGAGACAATGTTTCAGGATTAATGATCTACCTAATGAGAAGAATCCCTTCAATGAAAAGCAACTATCAAAATAGCAACAATATTGGGAGTTGAAGATCAAAACATTGCGCTCGGGCCTGAACTTGTACGTTGATGATTTCCCAGTTATGAAGTGTGAAAGTGAAGTGTTCGGTGAATTGTGGAGGGTTGTCATGAGATAGTGTTTATCAGAAAAGATAGAATAAAAGGAGAAGGGAAGTTACCTTATGGTACCATAAAATTTAGACACGAATATTAGGGATAATGTATAGAATGCTATGGAAAGTAAAATTCACAGGCTCACTTGTGAGCACAGGCATTGATGTCCTGAATATTGCATAATCCTGAGAAAAAGACTTCTTATGTTTTGATTGATTTCCCAGGTTCATCAGCGATAACTTTTTAAGGTTCATTATGGGCAAGACTTGAAAATGTTCTACAGTCATGACAGCGTAGCTAATCAGTGTACGTTCTAGTCAGTTGGGCTAGGTTTGATGTGAAAAAACATGGAGTTTTTTTTGCTACCCAAAAGTATGAATTATACCCAAGTTGTTCTTTTAGAGAGTGTATCAATCAAATCTCGTGTTAGTGGTCGTCTTTAAGACCCATATCAGGCAAAAACCCTGAAAAAGTTTCTATCTTTACTACCATTTTTGGATTGAAAAGAACATGCTCTTCACTTTAACAAGTGCTAAATCAAATTAGGGTCAATCTAGTTCAGGCTGGGTAGTGATTCGAAAGTGGGGTTTTGCAAAAAAATATATGAGGTTTCTATACTAGTTCTTGGCAATGACAAGTTGAATATGAGGTTTTTTATGCTATATCACCAACCCCTGTTCAACACATATGAGATTAAAGTTTGTTGCGGGTCTCGTAAATATACTCATGTTTCATAAAAAACCATAAATCTTTGCTTATCAATGCCAACCACAAGAACCAACAAATCTAAGATTTGATAAATTATTCAATGCAAATTGTTAGTGTGTTTCTTTATTCTTTTGTAATTTTTCACAATCACGCAAAACTTACTGCAGAGTCCATGAATGAAAGTGAGAGTAATTATGTATACATCAAGATCACTCAAAAATTTGTGATGAAAAATCTATATTTCAAATCCTAATTAGAAAGGTTGTCGGAAACCTTTTTTTGGTCAATATTCCACGATACATCTAGAAGAAAACATTAATTCACTATTGGTTATTGTGTTTAGTCTCACAATTCACTAAAAACAACATTGTTTAACAAGTGCTTTTTTTTCATTGCTGTATTTCTTGTTCTAATTTCAGTGATGCTTGTGATACTTTATTTATTGATATTTTCTTTGATTTTTATGTTCACGAGAGCTTAATGTTTTTGATAAAATCTCAAAATTGAATTACGAGTCAATTCGATGCAATAGAGTTTAAATTTGTAGAATGAAAACTAATTAAAACAAAAAGGTCCACCATAGAAAAAAAAGGTAGTGGGGCTTTTCTCAAATTTGCACAAAATAATTCAATTCCGTAAAAAAAAAAATCTATGTTCTATCATTTTGATCCCTTTGGTTTTATGATTTTACATTTAGAACCCAAACTTTATTTTATTTATGTTTCAATTTTTTAGTCTAATAGATGAGTGGGAAAGTCATCAAAGGAGTAGTCGGATGGCCAAATTATAACAATACAAAATATCTAATCTTGTCATCTTGATGTTAATTGGTTTCACTCGATAAGAGGAATGTCATTGAAATGAGTTTATTGAGGTTTTTATAGTGTTTATTAAGTATTTTCAGATAAAAAAAGGTTCAAAATGAATTTTTAGAATCCTAAAACTCAAACCCCAACTCTATATCTCCTTTCAATAATCATCTTTACTATTAAATTATTCATTGTTTATCAAGACAAACAATATATGACACATCCATCTTGTTGAACAAGAAAAGAGAAAAGAAGGTCCACATGCACCAAAGCTTTTCTATATTGGGCCAAGCATGTTGGCTCATCCAAGCCCAATTATCTAACTTGTTTTCATTTTATAGTTTTTTTTGAATGTATATAGGTGAAGAACATGTTAAAAATGGGTTTTTAAAATCTAAAAACTCAAATTCAAACTTTCCAACCATCAATGACACATCATTCTACCACTATAAATGACAAGTTGTTTATTTTATTAAAAACATTAAGCAAGTCTATCTTATTAAACAAAAACAAATGTGGGGTGGACTTCTTTGTACTGGTTCTAGCCCATCTACCCTCTTTTCATACAACTATATAGTCCCTTTGTTTTTTTATTTTTAATTAAAATTTATTGTAAATAAAATAATTAAAATTATATTTTATTCCATTAAATACAATTTATTCTTTTTTCAAATAAGATTATAGCTTCTTTTTATTATAATATCAACAATTATTTTGGTAATTATTAGATATGAATCTAATATAAAAAAAATTATTTTTTTCTTGAATATTAAATAAAATTTATATTTTTTTATTAATTTTTTAAAATAATTTTTTACTAATTATTATCTTATTTATTAAATTGCATACAAAATAATATTTAATATTCAATGAAAAAAATACAAAAAGAATGTCAATGAAAAATACCAGTGCATATGTTGATGTCCCCCCTCATCTCATCATTTTTTGACTGACTCAATCAGCAATTCGTTTCCATCTTAAATTATATTTGAAACGTGGAAGCAATGCGCAGTTTATTCATTGCCAATTATGATTCCCTGAAACCCTTTCCGTTTTTGATGACATTTTTTAATTAATCTTTGTTTTAATTGCAATTTTATGATTGTGTACCCCTTTTAGAAAAGTTACTTTAGACCCTCATATTTTACTATAATCATGAATAAGTTTTACGCACCGACTCACCAATCCCCGCCATGAGATTAGAGAGATCACATTTTCTGTTCATGGAACATATCCAAAGATGATACGATAAATTTTGAATTCTTGAAAGGGATTCTAAGTTCCATTTTGATCATAGTTTTAGCAAGTCCAGATTAAATTTCTAAATCTGGGCGACTTTGTGTTGTTAGCTTTCGGTTAGATAATATGCATGCGTTGATTCTCGATCCACTTGGTTTACGAGCCAATCGATCTCTTTATGCGTTTTGACAGGAATGTCCAAGAAACCTCGCAGGCAATTACTTCCTTTTCTTTTGTTCATGCTTTCATTTACATCTTTGCTTTGCATGTGCCATGCATTACAAGAGATATTTTTCGATTGTATATAATTCTCCTCGTTAATTCTCTATTTTCTATCGTTTGTAGTGTGTGTGTGTGTGTGTCTCTCTCTCTCTCTCTCTATATATATATATATATATATATATGTAAGGATTTCGAGATTTTGATTTGTTGTTTACACTAATTCTCTACGTCACGATTATTGATTTGAGTTTTTCATATGCATATCAATAGCGACAAACACTCTAATTAAGGTGATAAATTAATCCTGCAATGAAAGAGGTATACACACACACACACACACACACACACACACTCTGAGGTGACATTTGGTTACAATTTTAGAGACGGGAACAATGAAAATAAAAATAACATATCTTTTATGTACCTTTTATTTTAAAAATAAAATGAAAATACATTTCAAAACTGTCATTAATTAACCACGTTTTTATATTTACCAAAAACTGGACATTTCGTGTTGGGTATCCAATGAGGCCCTGCTCCTTTAAACTTTCACCAATAAATAAATAAATCAACAAAACATTTAAAAAGAGATGAAAGGTAGAGATCAGAAGGAGACGAAGGAAAATCATGCACCTCTAGAAAATAAATAAAAAAAGAAATTTAAATTGTATATGAATTCAAAGAATTAATTATGTATGTAATGATTCATTTTAATCTGGATTGTACCGTAGTTGACTGATAAAACTGGTCAAACAACCAAATATGCACAAAGTCAAAGCATCTTCCTTGCCTTTTTGAACTAATTGACCACAAACGAAGGTAGCGTTTTGTTAACTGTCCTTTGATGGCCTAAATAAAAGGCATATGAACAGCGCAGATATTTGATTCAAAAAATACAAAAATAATTTTAGATTTAATATATGTATTTTAAAATAAAAGTTAAAAGAAAAATATATATTTAAAGATGATATTTATTATTTATTATTTTTAAAATATTTTTATAAAAAATTTTAATTTCAAAATTATCTAGTTAAGGCACATAATTACAAAAATAATTTTTATTATAATTTTCAAAACTAAGTTAGGGGTTGATATAGGATAAAGTCCGGGTCACCGGTTAAAGCCCAGATCGAGTTGACTTGAGCCAGTATAAAAATAAAAATAATTATTATAATAATTTTAAAACTCAATTCACAGTTTAATTTGGGTCATTTGTTGATCCTTATTAACATAAAATAAAACTAATTATTATTAAAATTTTAAAATTTAATTTAAAAATTAGCTTGGGGCAAATTTTAGGTTATAAATAATAAGAGTTAATATAAAAATAAAAATTATTATTATTATAATTTTAAATTCTAAACTAAATGCAGTTCATGGGTCAACAGTCTCGAGACCTGGCATATTTATGGTCTGTGATGAAGATACAGAAATTTAATTGGTTGAGATGGACGGCATGATCTCTCTTCGTGTTAACGACCTTTCTTGAAATAATTTGTACATATGGATGAAGTCGATTTTTGGAGAGATCATAACAATTTTCTATTTTAAAAAATAAAATAAAACACTTCTACGTTTTAACTCTTTTCAATTGATTAATGAGTTAATTTCAATTTGTGCCTTTGAGAAAAGAGGTTGGGGATGAATTTCGTTTTGTTTTTCCTTTAAGTTTGAATTATGTCAATTATTTTCATGCTATACTACTAAATTATTCATATGCTCCCATGTTTTAAGAGTGATATAATTTTAGTTAATCAATTATTCATATATAATCAATTATTTCATAATTTGACTATATTATCATGATACCTATCATTTGTCTGTTACCATAACCGTTGTAATTATGTTTATTTGTGTGGTGTGGTTCCTACTGAGTTTGAACAAAGATAGTAATAGATCTCATACAAGTACAAAATATATACTTAACCCAAAATTTGTATATTTTTTCTATTTTTTTTCAAATTAGTATCAATTTTTTTCTATCTATGCTATAATCCATTATCACTTAATTCCCTTTTCAAATTATTTTCTTCATTTTAAATGTGATTCTATCTTTGTGTTTAGTAAACTTAGTATTTTAAACAAACAATTAATTTTTTTTATCTAAATCCATTTATTTCTAAAAAAAAATGAAATGAGTTATTTGATGCACTTAAAATGAATATTGAAAAGGATATATCATTATATTAATAAGATTAATTCTTCTTTTCTTATAAACCCTAGGAATATAATGACACAAAGAAGTATCTATCATTACAATATTGGCTTTTATAATCTAATAACTCTTTGCAAGTTGTGACTTCGATTTGGTTTTTAAGCAAATGAAACGTATTAGTATAATAATTGGATATATAAGCAATATTCGAATAGTACTCAAATATATATAAGTGCTTTGCATTGTAATACTAATATGGTCTATCAAATATATAGAAAATACTAAAAATATTCTCTGAAAATTATCATACAGGAAAAAATATAATACATGGTTAAATTCGGTGTGGCGTATTACTTAAAACACAATCACTACAGTAGGAATGAATTTTTTAGCACAAGATGAAGATGTAGATTAGAAAGTAGATTTGCTTAAGAAAAAACAGAGGTCAATAGAGCACTAAGAAGAGCAAAAAAAGTTCTATATTTGTTTTATATATAAGGAATTAGATTTGCTTGTGAAAACTGTAGTTAGAACAGCCAAGGAAATAACAAAGTTTTATATTTGTTTTTAGGTTCAAAAGGTATTTTTTAAAATTTTTTAAAGTAATTTTTTAATTTTAAATCATTTTAATGTGTTAATATAAAAAATAATTAAATATTATTCTAATATATTTTTAAACAAAACAATATTTTTAAAAATAATTGCTACTGTAATTTTAAACATTATCCAAATCCACCAATCCACCTTCACGTTTATTAACAAAGTTAGAAATTGATAATATCGTCCTTGTCTTTAATACATAATTATTTTTTCTGTTTAAATTGATTATATTTTATTATTAAAGTATTCAAGTTATGTTAAATCAAGAAAGTTATTGTACAGTAAAAATATATAAAAACTAAATTTATTAAAAATCTCATTGGTCTATTAAGTTTTTAACTGGACATTTCATTAACTAGCTAGCGGACGACTAGATCTGCCAGATTTTTTCATCTAAAAATGGTAAATAGTTAAATATACTAGTTATAAAATCCAAGACTTTCATAATTTATCTATATTATAGATTTAAATTTAATATTATCATTCATGAAAGTATAAAAAATTGAGGGTATTCTTATCTATAATAATAATAATAATAATGATAATAATAAATTGTTTTGGAGTGAAAATTTTCAAACTAAATAATGAAGACTTGTTAACTATTAATTCAAATGTTGAATATTATATTAATTCCTTCTTCTGTTTTTTGTGCTAAATGTATTGAGGAGCCCTATATATTAATTCAAAGATTACAATTGTGATTAAGTGATCCATTACGTACCTTAATTAAGTATTCTGGATTAGATATATGCAAAGTATTTTGTTACTACAAGACACAGAAGAAATGAAAATAACGAGGATAAAAATATATTTGATGGAAAAAATCTCTTAATATCTAACTTTTTAACATAAAATATAAAGATAGTTATGGATATAGTTTCAACGTCTGATTTGAAAATTAACCTTGAACAAATCTCATATTAACTTTATTTTTTAAAGTAATAAAAAGATATTATGTTAATTTTTTTTAACAAAAAAATTAACAAGTTTTTTACTTAATTTTTTTTAAAATCCAAGCATTATATGTTATAGGTTCTCTAGATCCCGAGTAATCATTAGATCAATTCGAGTTTTATAATTATGATTATTGTATTATTATTAATTTTAATATTTAATATAAATTAAAGTAAAAAAATAATATTTAATTATTTTTTTTAAATATTCAAGTTTAACAATAAGGTAAAATAAACTAATTTTATATTTTGTTATGTGTGTTTCACAATCAACATATAGAAATTCTAATTTACCAATTCCCCCCCGCCCCAAAAAAAATATATATGCGCTACTTTAAAAAATTCGTCTCTCTTCGCTATGCCTATAAATTAATGTCCCTCCCCTGATTAACTAGACAACTCTCCTGTCTTCGACTCTTTAATTCTTTTTCCCATTTTTGGTGTCAAATTATATTTGCTTAGTTGAGAACTTGTTTCAATCGATCACCGCCAGCAACATCGCCATGATCGTGTTGGTGCTGACAACTCTATTAGTTATATTCCTTATTTCATTCTTTAAGATTGCATATGATACCTTATCGTGTTATTTTCTTACACCAAGACGCATCAAAAAAATCATGGAGAAGCAAGGAGTGCGTGGCCCTAAACCCCGTCCTCTTATCGGCAACATCCTAGACGTTGCCTCTTTTGTATCTCAGTCTACTTCCAAAGACATGGATCACATCACTCACGACACTGTCAATCGTCTCTTACCACATTATGTTGCTTGGTCTAAACAATACGGTATGCACATGTCTCAAAGTCGAGACGGGACTCAAACCAGAGACTTTGTGTTTCATAACTTTGTTGGGTTTCTCTCCTTTCTGAAAAAAGGTTTGATTTCTCTTTTTTCAGGGAAAAGGTTTATGTATTGGAATGGGGTGGAGCCAAGGCTGTGCATAACAGAGACTGAATTGATCAGAGAACTTTTAACAAAGTATAGCTCTAAAGCTGGTAAGTCATGGCTGCAAAGAGAGGGAACCAAACATTTTATCGGTCGTGGTTTGTTAATGGCTAACGGCAGTGATTGGTATCATCAACGCCATATTGCCGCGCCGGCATTCATGGGAGAAAGGCTCAAGGTTAATACAGTTCACAACATGTTTAATATTCTTGGTAATGATTCATTATAATGATGGAAGCACTGAGAGATTTGTTTTTTCTGGTTATGAAGAGCTACGCAGGGCTAATGGTGGAATGCACAAAGAAGATGCTCCAATCACTGCAAAATGCAGTAGAATCTGGCCAAACTGAGGTAGAAATTGGTGAATACATGACTAGAGTGAGTGCTGATATAATTTCAAGAACCGAATTCGACAGTAGCTATGAGAAGGGGAAGCAAATATTCCATCTCTTAACAGAGTTGCAAAGTCTTTGCCATCAAGCAACTAGGCACTTGTGCCTTCCCGGAAGCCGGTAATTGTTCTTCAGAGAAGTGTGTATATATATAATCTGATAAAACGTTGTGTGGGAATTTACATTACGTGGTCGGTTTTTTCTTCTTTTGACAGATTCTTCCATCACTTTCAAGTTAGTTCTGGTTCTTTAAAATTTACTTGGGACTCCTTGTCTGCTGGAAGTTGCATTAGTAGATTCATGATCATTTGACGTTAAATTTTAATGTATTCCCCTGACAGGTTCTTTCCTAGTAACTACAACAGACAAATAAAATCCAAGAAGATGGAGGTGGATAGACTACTACTGGAGATCATACAAAGCCGAAAAGATTGCGTAGAGATCGGTAGAAGTAGTTCTTATGGAAATGATTTACTGGGGATTCTTGTGAACGAGATGGAGAAAAAGAGAAGTGATGATTTTAATATAAACCTTCAGTTGATCATGGATGAATGCAAGACATTCTTCTTTGCTGGACATGAAACAACTTCTCTTTTACTGACATGGACGGTCATGCTTCTAGCCAGCAACCCTTCTTGGCAAGAAAAGGTGAGAGCCGAGGTGAATGAAGTCTGCAATGGTGAAACTCCTTCAATTGATCATCTTTCCAAATTCAATTTGGTAAGCGACGATTTATCAAGCTTTTCAATACCCATTCCATTTTCTCTAAAAAGTACAAAACAGCTGGCGTGGTGTTAAGTAAATCCAGGGTGCGAGGCTAATTATATCGAAACCCAACACAATGGGTCCAAAAAAAACACTTATTTTTCTGTTTTATTATTAGGAAACCCATTGATCTAATCTTCGTTAAGAATTCAATTGTAAATTGAGTCATGAGCTGTTAAGACTCGTAGATATGGAAATTGTCCTGTCTCCTGATAAGATGGCTGTCATTATTAAACTTATAAAAACTTTAAACTAAAAGTTGTACAAATCAAATCCTACTCGTAGCAGTAAGATTATCAATGACTAACTTCCTCAGATAAGCTAAGGGATTTTGATTTTAAATATTTCTCATTTCTTTTAAAGGAAGCAAATCTTTTCTGCATTCAGGAGCATAGACAAAATGGTTTTGTACTGTTGTGCTTTTAGTTGGTGGCAGTCAAATACGTAAGACAATGACCGTTCTAGGTTCATTTTGAAAGAAAATTAAATGGCCCTCCAACTTAAACAAGGCCTTGGAGTCCATGGTTCACCACTTCAGAATTTGTTCTTCTCTGCTTAGATAGCTTGAAGGTATATTTTAATGGAAGAAGCTAAATATTGATTAATCTTATTAACAGCCTATATGCCTACTAGTTATGAATAATATATTGGAATCATCCGGAGAGAGTCAAAAAGGAATTTGGTATTGTTTAGATTCAAGTATCCACTCATATGGGAACGGTCAACAAAGGCTCTATAGTGGCATGTAAAGTGTTGTATCTTCACTGAAAGCGAAAAATCACCTGCTTTCCAAAAAATTTCGGCCTCAAAAAATTTCTTCATGGTCAACTACTAACTTGTACATAAACTTTTTGGCATTTTTGCAGTTAAACATGGTTATAAATGAGTCTCTAAGGCTCTATCCACCGGCCACTTTGCTACCTCGAATGGCCTTCGAAGATATTAAGCTAGGTGATCTTCATATTCCAAAGGGACTACAAATATGGATTCCGGTTCTAGCAATTCACCATAGCCAAGAAATATGGGGAAAAGATGCAAATGAGTTCAATCCTGACAGATTTGCCTCCAAGCCATTTGCTCCTGGACGGCATTTCATCCCTTTTGCCACCGGGCCGCGGAACTGTATAGGCCAGTCTTTTGCTATGATGGAAGCTAAAATCATATTAGCCATGTTGATTTCCCGGTTTAGCTTCCATATTTCTGATAGCTATCGCCATGCTCCTGTTGTTGTCCTTACAATAAAACCAAAATATGGGGTTCAAGTTTATTTGAAGCCCTTGAATTCGTGAAAACGATCGATTTTGAAAAGCCAGAGTTCGTTAGGTCTAGATGCGACGAGGGAGTTTACATATGAAGATTGAGCTCTTATAATTATAGTATAGTCAAGAGAGAGATAGAGATCAAATTAGTAAAGTTTGTACTCTAATTTTGTAAACAAGTAAGGTGATATATATATATATATATATATATCACCTTACTTGTTTACAAAATTAGTGTGTATATATATATATCTATGAATAATATTAATAAAAAAAAACATAGTGAAAATTAATACAAGTTCTGTGTTCATAAGCCTGAACAGATGCTCATACGAAGTGCTAAAAGGGTAGAGGGAAAGGGGCTTCTTCTTCAGCAATTGATGCTTATATACTCGTAATTATAGCTTGATTCTTCCCTTCTTTTCTCTCCAATTAGACTTTGATTAACTTAACTAAGTGCTCCAACTTTCGACACTGATAAAACAAAGAAACTGGACCCTTGTGGCCCTTAAAAAGGATGCATCCTTGGCTTTCTGATCAGCCACTCTCCATTTCCTAAACCAATCTGTTATTCTGCTCCTTCCACAACCCATTTTCTCCAGTTATTTTTGCTTCAGTTTTTTTACCTTCTCTTGTCTTTTTTGTCGCTGTCTATTTCACTTTACACGAAAAATTCCTATACCCATCGCACGAATACATTATAGAATGCTAAGCAGTTCATATTTCTTTTGAAGTAAGCATGTCTTTACGTCAGTCAGTTTTGATCGACATTAAACCCCTTTTTTATTTTTTAATCGGTCGCAATCATGTGTTACGTAAACTTGGCTAGCAAAAGATTGCAAACCATAATTAAGGCAAGATTTTGGAAGAATGTTTGTAGTTACCATAAGAGACTGGAGTAGAACTCAGAGAAAATTAATATGATAATTTTTCTTTATGTTTTATCTTAAATCTTCAATTTTTTTCTCTCAGTTAATTTGTTCATTTTTCAATATATTCTTCCAGTAGATATATCTTCATGCAAATGGATAGAATATATATATAAATCTGAGAAGAGTCCTAATTTATGAAGAAAAAAAGTGAAATTGCGTTAAAATTCATTTTTATGGTTTTTTTTTTAATAAATAAATTAGGGTAGGTTTTAGGTCCATATTTTCGCTAGTGTGGATGACAATATCTTATACAAGCATAGATCAGAGAAGGATTTTATATTCAGGTATAGATTGGAAAACAAATCACTTGTAAAAATAGATTGAAAAATAAATATAAATTATAAGAACAGATCATTGAGCTATTTCTTTGAAGAGTATTGTAAGAAACATAATTTTGACAGGATACGTAACTTTTCCAGGATCAAAGCACAAACTGTACGAGCTCGATGTTATTCAAATTCCAGGAACTTTCATTAGTGTTGTTTGCGTTTCACTAGATTTGATTGATTCATCTGAATCTTGAAATTGAAAGAGCTAGTAACCAAATTCCAATCCTTTCCAGGCTTAAAACATTTTATCTAAAGATCATGAGGGATCTAAATTTGCGGATTGCTGCAAAAAATCGTGTGAAACAGAAGGATGAGAAGAAAATGGTAATCATTTTCACAAAAAGCGGTTTGAAAATTTGAGAAGATAATGTAAGAAACGCAATTCAGAACACCTGGTCAACTATTCGAAAGAAGAAAGACCTTCTTTTTCTCATAAGCTCGTTGACGCATGCATGGCTGTTAATTTTGGGTCGTCCCCACGAGTTTTCGGTGCCATCTTGATTCTAACATGAAGAATCTAGATTTTTTAAGACTTTTATGAAGTATTGATCAGGTTTAATTTAAGAGTATTTTCTTTTAATTCCAAAAATCAGTTCTAAAAAATTATTAAATATCAATAACAATATCAATAAAAAAAATATTATCAGTAAATTATGATGATATTTATTAATAAAAAATTACATAATTTATATTGATAATAACCGATGAAATTTAAAAAATTAAAAATTAAAAATGTATTTTCTTGTTAATTCCATCGCCAAATCTGGCGTGTTAATATTTCCAATAAAATTCTTTATGATGATTTACTGTCGTTAATTTTTATCATGCAATTCATTGGTATTATTAAATCTATAACAAGCAGCACGACCCCTCTTCATTGATGACCAGCATGATATTGCTGCAGTGCTTTATATTTCTTTTTATTTTTATTTCGTGAACTTCAATTAAATATTACACAAATACTAATCAATTCACACACTATCATTCAATAATTTCAATCATCACCATCCCCACCTCGTTGTCATTGTCGTTTCACTCCATCGCAATTTCTATACATCTTCATTGTCGCCACTGTCACCTTATCATCACCATTCCATCCCTCTCATTACTCCATTATTATGGCGGCTGCTGCTGCTTCATCGTTATACCATGCCAGATCATTCTATGACTACCACCACGTTTTTTACATTATCATCTATTAAATGTCATAAAATACTTTTCATCTATGCTATTTTATGAAAAACAAACGCACTGAGTGAAGATAAATTATTAGATATGTGACTTCTTTATGTTGGACTAATACTAATTCAAGAGGAAAAAAATGGGTAAACGTGCACCACGCAAAAGAAATTTCGTTAAGTACTAATGAAGACAGATATCTTCACTTTGGAAAAGAAAATGGAGAACATAAAGTGTGAGAACTACAACACTATAGTCGACATAACTGTAACGTTCTGTCTTCAATGAAGACAAATATACAAAATAAAATAGCAAAATATTTGACTTGACAATCAACGATCGGACAAAAAAGCGGCCCCGGCGGGCGCCTGCAAGGAAAGATTTCCCAAATAAGCTTTTCAAAGAAAGGTGGATGCCTTTGGAACCGTTGCTTTTTATTTTCTTTGATAGTCAAACGCTGTCATAATCCAAATTTAACCATTTTCTAATATATTTTTTGAAGCAATTTTTTTTTTAAAAATAGAGAGTGAAATAATAAGCAAGTTAAAGAAAGGGATGAAAATAAAGAGTAGACCTTCGTTTTCAAGATAAGTGTAAGATGAAAGATCGGTGAAGATAAAGTAGGAGTTTAAAATAAGTAAAAAATTTAATTTTAAATTAAAAGTTAAAGTTTTGAGAATTATAAACTCAAAACAAAATTTATAGATTTTAATAGATAAAATCTCTGAAGTTTAGAAATTTAAAATAAATACTACAAATAGGGCTTAGATTCAGAAAGAGGGACAAGAAAAATTAGATAAAAAAAATTATAAGAGAAAAATCAGAGAGGAGAAAAACTATAAAAGTACCAAAGATAAAAATCATGAGAGAAAAACTCCAAGAGAAAACAAAGAAGAATTAGAGAGGAAAAATAAAGCCATGTTTCTAGTTCCAAACCCTAGAAAAATTCATTATTTTTTTCAAAATAAAAGAAATATTTGTGTGTGAGAGAGGTTTGTGTTGTTGTTTCTTTAAAAAAAAAAACCATTAAAAGTATGATCATTAAACAAGTCAAGTCCATTGAATGTTAATTTTTTATTTATTTAATACAAATATATTTTATTTTGTAGGATCTATGTTCAATGTAATAGTGGTTGTATTCCTCACTTGTTAAAAACATAGTTATGTTTTATTTGTTAAAAACATAGTTATGTTTTATGTGAAAGTTATATATATTGTTTTCTAAAATGTGAACTTTATATGTGAGTTAAAGTTTCCATTTTGTTCACTTTTATATCATATATCTTGTTAGTGTAGTCACCTTTGAGGTAACGACTTTCATGGAAAAAAAATATAGTGTGAATTATTTGTTTTTGTAAATATTTTTATTTTTTCATTAATATCTATATGTGCAGATTTTTATTTGTATTTTTTCATGTGTTGAGAAATTATTTCATTAGTGTGAACAAAATTGGACTAGATCAATATAACCCCACCAAGGCTTTTTTAGAGTGAGTAGATGTCTTAAAGCGCCTATTTTGAACAAAATTATATAGAAAGGCTAAAATTGGAATTGACTATTACTGTTCTCTTGATTCCCATGCTTATATTTTAAAAATAAAAAATGAGGTTTTATTATTAGATCCATGGCCTAAATTATTAGGAGTCTAGTAGTTTAGGTAAACTCTTAGCAAAAATAAACATTTTTTATTATTAAAGATAAGTAACATTCTAGTTTATCTTAGATATAATTTTTTAGGATGAATGAAATATATTTTTTTAGTATAATTAGTTACTTAACTAGAGTTCTAAAACTATCTAAGGTATCTACTTACCATAAATTAGATAATTACATGTATTTTTTATTTTATCTCTATAAATTTTAAATAACAAAGATCACTAAGATATCCAATGTGATACTCGTAATGAATCCTCATCGAAGAGATGATATTAAAGATGCAAAGAGAGTTGTAAATTCAATGAAATTATTTGTGCTCATCCGATATCAATCGGATAAAATGATGCTATAAATTCAATTAAACTATCATGATTTTTAAATTCAATCAATTTTGTTAAGAATTGAAAAATTATTATTCAGCTTGAAATATTTTTAAGTATAAAATATACTTTAAATCATTATTTTCAAGAAAAAAACATTTAGTGAAAAATAATATTTTAGTATTTAATGAGAAAAACAACAAAAAAAAAGTACAAGAGTGAGTCAAACTTGAGATATAATAATTTTCAAATCATATTTATATATAATTTGTTATATTCATGAATAAGTTTAAGCTTAAATAAAAATTAAAAAATCAAACTTGAATGTTACTAATTTTAAAACTCGATATGACACTCAAACTCGCTGAACCAATTTTCGACATCATAAGTGAGTCAAATACATTACAAGATGCAAAATGATACTAAAATCTTGGGACTTTAAATGTATAATATATTCCTTAATTCAAAGTCCCATCATTTTTGAGATATCATCCTATGATATATAATGATTGGTTGTAAACCTTTGCATTCGTTATCTCCCATCTTCCCGAGTGGATTTAATTAAATGGGTGAAAAGTGTTGATTTGTACTTTAAAAATTATGCTACTTAAATCTCTCACCCCATCCCCTA
Organism: Populus ilicifolia; assembly: GCA_015708895.1. Lineage (NCBI taxonomy): Eukaryota > Viridiplantae > Streptophyta > Magnoliopsida > Malpighiales > Salicaceae > Populus > Populus ilicifolia. Next base: position 234,739 of record SRLM01000660.1, on the reverse strand, counting down.
GCAAACAGAAAGTGATGCCATGTCCAAGTGGGGTCTCGGCTTAAATAACACAAGGGAGTCGAAGTTAGCCGCAAGTCGGATGAGTTTTTTTTTAATATGCTTCTTAGCAAGAAAATAAATAAATAAATTATACAGGGATAGGCACGGTGGAGTCTTGTCAACTTTTTAAAGTAATTTTATATAAAATAAATTATATAATTCAATTTACAATCAATTCAATATTAAAAAATAACTTTTACAATAAAATAATTTAAAAAAATTATAAAAAAATACATGAATCAACTGATCAAACTCACAACTTAAATCATGAGATCAAAATAACCACATATAATACAAACAAAAATAAATTATAAAATCTAATTTAATTCTTAATCAACATAATATTAAATGATATAATTTTAAAAAGTCAACGACAAAAAAAACTAAGTCAATATATTTAACTCACAACTCAGGTTATAAGACAATGATAACTATATAAAAAATATATAAATCTCAATTCTCAATCATCCTAATTTTGAAGGATTGAATTGAAAAGAAAAATAAGATAAAAAATAGCATAGTCAACCAGTGAAACCTGGTAAGAAAATTAAGAAAACTTCATAAAAAAATAAATTAAAAAAATTATAAAGTTATATTCTTAATCAATTCAATCTTGAAAGATAAAAATAAAAAATAAATTAAAAGATAAACAAAATAAATCCAAATCAACACGGCTAATTTATAAAATTCATGACTTGAATTATGAGATTAAAATAATTTTATAGAAAGTAAATTAAAATAAAAAAATCTTATATTCAATAAAATTATTGTTAGAAGATGAAATTAAAAAGAAAAAAGATCTAAGTTTAACATTAAAAAAATTCCTCAAAAATTTTAATGAAAAAGATGAAAAAATGCTCTTCTTTTCATAAAACATGGCTACAATGAAAAGCAAAGCTGTTATAGCATATATATATATATATATATATATGTCTATGTCTATGTCTCTGTTATAATAGTTGATGAAAAAAATGTACTCGATATTAAATTATGCGCCACCATTCCCCTCACCTCCACCACCACCACCTTGTCCTTCCCCCACCACTCTTCTTTGCCTTGCAAAAGATGATGGATGAAACTAATAAGTGCTTCACCAATTTAAAATTGTCCCAAAAGGGAATGTGACGATTCGAAAGAACTCCAAAGTTATCATTTAAATCTATTTGCCCAATATAAAATTGAGATTCCAGTGGATCATTATTAATTGCCCATATTCTCTTATGTGATAGCGCGTGCGGTCCTTAGAGCATGTAAATTCCCTTTCTCCAAGCAGTTGGTCACTTTGATTAATCTATGAGTTATAGTTTACTTTAACACCCAGGATAATTATATTCATTTTAAAGGAAATATTATAATTTAATAGTTTAAATTATTAAATAAAATTTTAGAATACAATTTATATTATTTTTTTAACATATATTTTCAAGTAAAAATTCTTTAAACTTAAAACTTGTATATATTTATTTTATCTTGTATTTAATTTTTATTAAATAAATAAAAATATTAAGATTTAAACTTGTAATTA